>JAFEUB010001381.1:155000-200000 GCA_024529925.1 Ophthalmolycus amberensis | reverse complement strand
TATATTTAAATAAAACTTCATAAAACTCTATTTTATGTCCAAAAGGTTTTATCACAAACAAAGCTAGAGGATATACTAATATGAGTTTAGTTCCCTGATGCCCCACGATCAGTGTAGTACCCTGAACACCACACAACAGTGAGGACATCAGAATCAGAATCAGAACCGGTTATTGCCAAGCAAGTTTGCACCTCCAAGGAATTTGTCGTGGCGGGGTGCGTAACATTTAACAGTGAACAATAACATCAAACTATCACAATCAGCACAGTGCAAGAAAGAAACACATTACATTTACAATAAAATATAAAATATAGAATAAAGTGCACCACAAAACAGATAACAGGACTGTAAAACAAGTGAAGTGGAAAGTTAAAGGTGATGAGTGTGTTTAAATAAAGAAACAGGGATGTCCTGGGGATGACAGAGTCAGTGGGGGTCCCGGGCTCTGTTAATGAGCCCGACTGCCGACGGGAAGAAACTGTTCATGTGTCGTGAGGTCTTGGTCCTGATGGACCTCAGCCTCCTACCAGATGGAAGGGGCACAAACAGTTTATGTCCAGGGTGAGAGGGGTCAGCTACAATCCTTCTTGCTCGCTTCAGGGTTCTTAAAGTGAACAAGTCCTGGAGGGACGGCAGATTGCAGCCAATCACCCTCTCAGCAGAGTGAATGATGCGCTGCAGTCTGTCCTTGTCCTTGGCAGTGGCTGCAGCGTACTAGACGGTGATGGAGGAGCAGAGGATGGACTCAATGATGGTTCTGTAGAAATGCACCATCATTGTCTTTGGCAGGTTGAACTTCTTCAGCTGCCTCAGGAAGTACATCCTCTGCTGAGCCTTCTTGGTGATGGAGCTGATGTTCAGCTCCCACTTGAGGTCCTGGGATATGATGGAGCCCAGGAAGAGGAAGGACTCCACCACGTCGACGGGGGAGTCACACAGGGTGATGGGGGCTGGTGGGGCTACGTTCTTCCTGAAATCCACAACCATCTCCACTGTCTTTAGAGCGTTGAACTCTAGGTTGTTCAGACCGCACCAGATCACCAGATGGTCAGTCTCCCACCTGTAGGCGGACTCATCCCCACCAGAGATGAGTCCAATGAGGGTGGTGTCATCCGCGAACTTCAGGAGCTTGACGGACTGGTGACTGGAGGTGCAGCTGTTGGTGTACAGGGAGAAGAGCAGAGGGGAAAGAACGCAGCCTTGGGGGGAACCGGTGCTGATGGTCCTGGAGGCTGGGATGTGTTTTCCCAGCTTCACGTGCTGCTTCCTGTCAGACAGGAAGTCTGTGATCCACTTGCAGGTGGAGTCGGGCACCTGCAGCTGGGAGAGCTTATCATGCAGCAGAGACGGGATGATGGTGTTGAAGGCAGAGCTGAAGTCCACAAACAGGATCCTGGCGTAGGTTCCTGGGGAGTCCAGATGCTGGAGGATGAAGTGATGGGCCAAGTTGACTGCATCATCTACAGATCTGTTGGTTCTGTAGGCGAACTGCAGGGGGTCCAGGAGTGGGTCAGTGAGGGTTTTTAGATGGGACAGGACAAGGCGCTCAAAAGACTTCATGACCACAGAGGTCAGGGCGACGGGCCTGTAGTCATTAAGTCCTGTGATCCTTGGTTTTTAGGGACAGGGATGATGGTGGAGGCCTTGAAGCAGGCTGGTACGTGGCATGTCTCCAGTGAGGTGTTGAAAATGTCTGTGAACACCAGAGACAGCTGATCAGCACAATGCTTCAGGGTGGAGGGGGAGACAGAGTCCGGGTCTGCTGCTTTGCGGGGGTTCTGTTTTTTAAAAAGCCTGTTTACATCTCTCTCCTGAATAGAGGGAGTCGTCACTGGGGAGGGGGGTGGGGGGGGGCGCTGGTATGGGTGGTAAAGAGGCATGAGCCCCTGCTGGGCTGGGGGAGGGGGGGCTGGTGGTCTGGTGATGGTTGATGGGGCTGTGGGGGATGGAGTCAGGACCGTCCCATTGTCTTTGAAAGCGACAGTAGTGCTCACTCAGCTCGTCTGCCAGGCGGAGGTCGTTCATGGAGGGGGGGGGGGGGTTTTGGGCTTGTAGTTGGTGATCTGTCTAATGCCATGTCCACACTTGTCCACTTTTCCTACGTTTACACTGAGCAGCCACACGACGCCGGAGTTTTGGAGCAGCCTTAACGGAGGAACCTGAAAACTCCGCCGAGGTTGGAGGTATTTGAGAACCCCGGGGTTTTGGTTCAGTGTAGACGTCGGATACGGATGTCTGTTAGAAAAAAATGAGCCCACACCCGTGCTCGCCACTGGATTGGTTATTACCAGCCATGACGTCTCCGTCCCTGAGTCGTCACACTCACTATCACGTGACCCGTACCCGGAAGAAAACAAAACAGCCGGGCGACCAGCAGCGATTCATTTCAACATGGATAACGAATGGCAAGCCTTGCTTGCTTTGTTGTCTGTAGTAGCAGCTATTGTGGAGTTAAATTCGTCATTTTACAATGCTGCTAATGCCTACATGCGGAGGAGGCGAGCTGTTCTTCGAGCGATGAGCGAGCTGCTTGACCATCGGCGATCAGCCCCCACGGAGCGGCCGTCTGAAGCTACAGTTAGCAATAAATGCTATTCAGAGCTACAGCTACAAACAGACAACACAGAGGAAACGAGTGAGAGACGAGTGATCGACGCTGATTTTAAAGTAAAGTTGATGTGAGAGAGAGAGCGACAGACAGACCCGCAGCGCTGTAACTACGTCTGAAAAATAAAACTTCTAAAACTTTCCACGAACTGTGTCTGTTTGAGTTTATAGAGGAAGATCTTAAGTATCAAATACAACCTTTCATTGTTAAAGACTACTTTATTACTCTCATATTTTTTTTTAACTAAGCAAGCAATCCACTTCCTGTTTACACCATCACGCGCATGCCCAGTGTACGTTAATGGTCACGTGCTGTCCGCCTTCGAAGGCTGCTGTGTGGATGCTCCAATAATGCTGAAAACTCCCGTGTGGACGGAGATCGGTTCTATTTGAGAACTCTGCATCCAACGAGACACGGCCTAGTGTGGATATGGCCTAAGACTCTCCAGACAGAAGCAGAGTCGTTGGCTGAGAGCTGATGTTGCAGTTTTTAGAGTACAGTCGTTTAGCGTCTCTCACTGCCTTGCTAAACCTGTATTTCGACTCTTTGTACAAGTCCTTGTCTCCACTCCTGAAAGCCTGATCCTTGTGCAGCCTTAGCTGTCTGAGTTCTGCTGTGAACCAGGGTTTGTCGTCGTTATAACTCACCCTGGTGCTTGTTGGAATACAGCTGTCCTCACAGAAGCTGATGTATGAAGTCACAGCCTCTGTGTACTCATCCAGGCTGTTGGTAGCAGTCCTGAATACATCCCAGTCTGTACAGTCCAAGCACGCCCGAAGGTCTTCCAAAGCTTCACTGGTCCACTTCTTGAACTTCCTCCCCACAGGTTTGCAGAGCTTTAGTTTCTGCCTGTATGAAGGAATCAGATGGACCATGACGTGGTCAGAGAGTCAGTGCAGCCCGAGGGACGGCGTGATAGGCCCGCTGATTGATGTGTAGCAGTGGTCCAGAATGCTCTCCTCTCTGGTTGGGCATTTAATAAACTGACGGGATCATGGATCTGATCAAACTTTCCTCTGGTAACACTTTATTTTCAAGCTTCCTGATGAACAGATTCTACTTCCTGTAACTAACTACTGAGTCCCTGTTCTGTTCATAACGGTTCAGTCAGAGGAAGGTGAAGAAGAGTCAGGGGAGACCAAAGCAGATCTGAGAGCAGAGTGGAGCTCTGCTGCCCCCTGGTGGCCACAAAGAGACCTGATGCAGCTTCAAGTCCTTTAACATCAGAGCGTCACGTTCCTTCCTCTCTGTTCATTCAGCGTCAGGACCTGAAATAAATCAACTTTATCATAAAATATTTATTAATTTTGAAATATTATCGTTTTTTTGTCAAATTAAATATAAGTTTCATTTAGAACTTCTTGAACTTTAATATAAATCTCTGGAACGTTTTCTTGTTTATGAATTCATCATTAAATATTAATACTTTTATTTAACTTTTTGTGAATTATAAAACTTCAACTTTATTTTGTAATATTTTAAACTTCTTTCTCAAAATTAAATCTTCATTATGAACTTCATGATTCTCCTAATAAACATATATTAATAATTCATTTGACACCAAAGAAAACAATCTTATGAAACATGAAATATTATTATTTATTGAACACATTTATAATAACATAATAACTATTGTACTTTATGATTGAAGTACATTTTGCAGATAATACTTGCATTGTATTTATAATGAAGTAAATCTGAATACTTTCCTGTTTAAAGTCTCTTTTACATCATTTCTGATTATTAATGGTGGAAAACTGCTAAATATTAAAAATAAACTTCCCAGAATGCATTGTCTTTCAGTTGGAAGCATCATCTGGCCATGTGACATGCTGCGTTCTCATTGGTTCAGTCCCTTCAATCCCAAACGTTCAATAAAGGAAACATTTTAAGATGAATAAAGTTTTCTTCATTTGAACTCTGACAACATGAGATTCTTCTTCTTCGTGTGTTTTATATCTGGAAACAGTTTGAGTCAAAATTACGTTTTAAGACATAAATTCAAACATTTAATTCAAATGTTTCACAAAATGATTCAAACAATAATTTGAGTTTCTTGTGCGGAGGAAGACCATGAGCTGCGGTTGAAAGCTCCAGAGAGAGAGTTCCCTTTGTCCCACTAAAGGTGCATTCAGGGTCTGGAGCTTTCTAGCGCAGCACGTGATCTTCATCAGCTGTTTTTATCATATTTATTTGTATCAATGTCATCGATGATGTCACTTGATTCATGATCAGCTATCAGTGACGTCAGTGATGTTTTCCCCTTCTGAACCACAAAACTGCATTAAATATTAAAAAGCAGCAACCTGCCAGCTTCTACAGCCGCGTGGGGAAAAAGGCACAGCAGTTATTTAAAGTCTGAGTCCAGGACCGGAGAGCCCAGAGAGACCGGGACGGATCAGGGGTCCCGGTTCAGAGACAGGACGAAAGGCACCAGGGCCTCTCTCTGTTATTAACCCGTTATCAACCCTCTATTAACCTGTTATTAACCTGTTATTAACCTGTTATTAACCTGTTATTAACCCAAAGCAAACTAATTTTCAGTTGGAGGGAAATTATTAGAAAATGATGAACTTGTAAAGTAAAACATAACTTTATATCTACAACTTATAATCACTTTTTGTCTGCACAGTTTGCTAAAACTTCCATTCATATTTAATTCATGCAAATATAATAATATAATAGAGAAATAATGTAGCTGTGTGTTTTTAAAATGAACATTTCTGACAAAATATTTCATCATCATTCACACATTCACGCACACACACACACACACGCACACACACACTTAGACAGGCAGGCAGACAGACACACACACACACACGTTTGTCTGTTCTTGTGGGGACCATCGCTTCACATCTTAACCTAAACCTTTGAGAAGTGATGACCAAATAAAATGACTTCATGCTACTCTTAACATGATCGTTTCTACCTGGACTCGGTTTTTACTCCAGAACACATGAGAACCACATCAACAGGATGTCCCCTCTGTCCTCTCACGGTCCGACAGACCTCGTGTGTTTCCAGAGAGACGCTCAGCTGACATTTAGCTTCCAGTTTATCTCCTGACGCAGTCGACTGTGGAGGGTTTAAGGCCCACGCGTCTGGAATGTCAGGAAGAGATGTCACGGACAGACAGCAGGACGAATATCAGCTGAGACACAAAGTCTGTATGAATACATATTAATAAAGGAACAGAAGCTATGCATGAACTGTGGGACAAACGGGACATTTAGACGTCTTCACACGAGGCCGTTGTACTTATAGACTGTTCATATGAAAGGTTTGAGTAGATTCCAGTGTTCAGCATCATCTCTTCTTCTTGAGGTTATTAACATCCTGTAAACAGGAAGTGGATAGTTTGTGTCCCTGACGAAGGACATTAATAATAAAACACTGAGTGTAACTGATCTTTACTAACATGTTGAACTCTCTTCTCTTTACAAACGATTAGAAAACTGTACAAAATAAATCAAAAATCATTAAAGATCTCACAACACTTAAAAACATTAAAAAACATCTTCTCTTCTTTAAAAAGACTTGAATGTGAAACTCAAAGAAGAAGAAAACCTTCCACTCAGCGACTTCAAAAAGAACCTGAGAATGTTTGAATGTAGACAAAGAGACAGCGAGACAGAGACAGAGAGAGAGAGACAGAGACAGAGAGAGCAGCTCTCAGAAGGTAAAGGAGTAACTCTGGTCAAACAGGAAATTGATCTTGTTGTCTTTTTGTCCCCCGTTCTTCTTCATGGTTTCTGAATTGAAGACGTTCTAATGAAAATGTCTCCAGATGTCTTTTACATGAAGACACTTAATTTAGTTTGGACGGGATCATGATGGACATCACAGACGAGGACGTCTCTCTGACTCTAAAGACGTTTCATAGTGAAACTCGTGAATCAAAATAATACAAAAGAATTATGAATCTCCTGACGCCTCAGTGTTTATCATATAAACTGTCACATCATCTTTCTGCTTCACGGATATATTAGATTCGTTTTCAACATCAGCCCCATAAAAAATGTAAAACTTCATAAATAACGAAAATAAAACTTCACGTATTAAACGAGATACTAAATATGAAGTCACTTCCAGAGCAGTTTGTTCCTCTGCTGTGATTGGACGACAACAAAAGACCACAAGTCCATCAGAAAGACGTCCACCAGTCGTCCTCAACGCGTCCGTCTCCACAAACCAGTTCTTCTTCTGAGTTTCCAGAAGGTTTCACTTCGTCTGAAGGAGTGAAAGAAGCTGTTGGGTTGTTCAGTCAGCTGATCCGATGATGTCAGAGTGTCTCTGTGACATCATCAGGGAGAGCGAATCATCTCTTTAGTCGTCAGGCTGCAGGAGCTGTCTCCTCCTCTTTAAAGGGAAGTAACTGATGATCAGCTGCTGTCAGTGAACCAGCATCACGGAGACTGACGGACGCCATAATGGAGCTGGTTCTACAGTCTCTCTTATAGTCAACCAGGTCTCATCGAAGACCCTCGCCGTCTGACTAACTGGTCCCAATAGAAACCAGCCGAGTCATTATGAGACGGTCAGTGTCAAGAGTCCCCACATGCAGGACAGCAGGACAGTCAGAGACATTTTGTCATTAGCCACGAGTCATATATGTTGTTAGGCAAGTGAGTAATAAGTGTTCTTAGTCACGTAGGTTGTTATTGTTGTTCGCAACTTGAGTCGTCAGTCACGTTAGTCATGTGACACTTCAGTGTTCTTAGTCACGTGAGTCGTTAGTGTTCTTCAGCCGTGTTCACACCAAACGTTAATCGCATCATTCGCGCCGCCGGTCTCGCCGGGGACCATTTGTGTTCATTCCGTGAATCTCAAGAATCACGTGAATCGTGCTGGACGCGCCTGAGAGGGGGCGGGGCTTATCGCCCTGAAAGCCATCAGCCATGGGAAAAATAACCTCTATTTCTGCTTAGTACGTGTTGTGGAACTCACAGATATCCCGGGAAACTAAACACGTCGGCTGGTTACTACAGCTGTAGGAACACAAAATAAACAGATTTAACAGCAATAAACCGACAAAAAGGGACTCCGACATAACTACGTAATGATGCCGATTAGTAAAAAGTTTGAATTCATTTTTGTTAGTTCTCTCCGCAAGACGACAAGCAAATAACTTTTAAAATACTTGTCTTCTCAATGGAGCTCGGATCGATCGGTGCTATGCTAACATTGTAGAGTGTCATGTAGACGTAAATACGGCAGCGTCTGTTCATTGTTTGTACCGTATGGTTTACACACACACATGTACACATAGTTTGGTCCGGTCTCTGTTGATATGAGGTATCGTAGAGCTCTGGGTGAACACAGACTGCTACAGGATTTATTTCCTGATTCAACAACGGCAGGAAGTCAGTGATGACAGGGGGAGCAACTCAACGCTGATAGGCTATCGCGCTGCAGCGTCACACCATTTTTTCGTTGAAGTTGAAAAATTCCAACTCACGCGTTTGGGGCGTTTGAAGCGAATTCGCGTGACTTCGCCTGAATTCACGCCACGCCAAACGCACCGCGCCATCGCAAATTTGCGTCACTCCAGTCTCATCACGTCTGTGCATAGACTTTGTATGTAATCTACTTGCGTGAATAATTTGCGCCGCATTTGGTGTGAACGCACCTTTAGCCACGTGAGTCGTTAGTATTGTTAGCCACGTGAGTCGTTAGTATTGTTAGTCACGTGAGTCGTTAGTATTGTTAGCCACGTGAGTCGTTAGTATTGTTAGCCACGTGAGTCGTTAGTATTGTTAGTCACGTGAGTCTTTAGTATTGTTAGTCACGTGAGTCGTTAGTGTTCTTAGCCACGTGAGTCGTTAGTATTGTTAGTCACGTGAGTCGTTAGTATTGTTAGCCACGTGAGTCGTTAGTATTGTTAGCCACGTGAGTCGTTAGTATTGTTAGTCACGTGAGTCGTTAGTATTGTTAGTCACGTGAGTCGTTAGTGTTCTTAGCCACGTGAGTCGTTAGTATTGTTAGTCACGTGAGTCGTTAGTATTGTTAGTCACGTGAGGTGTTAGTATTGTTAGTCACGTGAGTCGTTAGTATTGTTAGTCACGTGAGTCGTTAGTATTGTTAGTCACGTGAGTCATTAGTGTTGTTAGTCACGTGAGTCGTTAGTATTGTTAGTCACGTGAGTCGTTAGTATTGTTGGTCACGTGAGTCGTTGGTGTTGTTAGTCACGTGAGTCGTTAGTATTGTTAGTCGTTAGTATTGTTAGTTACGTGAGTCGTTCGTGTTCTTAGCCACCTGGGTCGTTAGTATTGTTAGTCACGTGAGTCGTTAGTATTGTTAGTTACGTGAGTCGTTAGTGTTCTTAGCCACCTGGGTCGTTAGTATTGTTAGTCACGTGAGTCGTTAGTGTTCTTAGCCACCTGAGTCGTTAGTGTTGTTAGTCACGTGAGTCGTTAGTATTGTTAGCCACCTGAGTCGTTAGTATTGTTAGTCACGTGAGTGGTTCTAATGGTGGTCTATGGGGACATTTATGTTGCAGTACCACTGGTGTCCACAGGAGACAGAACCAGGTACCTCACGCCTCCACCTCCTGCTGTCCTCCCTGCACGGCGGCGGCATCGGCCGTCGTCACCGCGATGTCGAAGCAGGTCTCCATCATGACGCGGGACTTGCAGAGGTTGATGCAGTACTCCAGCTCTGCCGTGGCCTGAGCCAGAGCCTCCAGGTACTCCTGGGACTCCCGATCCAGATCCTGGTCTACGTCGACTGGAGGGGCCGGGGCACAGACAGGAAGAGATGGGTTCGTGTTAAAAACATTTAATAAAAGTGATGCAGGGCATTCTGCGATACACTGATATTTTGTTATAATATATATATATATATATATATACTACAGGATACAGGACTACAGGATACAGGACTACAGGACACAGGTCTACAGGACTTCAGGTCTACAGGACTTCAGGTCAACAGGACACAGGTCTACAGGACACAGGTCTACAGGACTTCAGGTCAACAGGACACAGGTCTACAGGACTTCAGGTCAACAGGACACAGGTCAACAGGACACAGGTCTACAGGACTTCAGGTCAACAGGACACAGGTCTACAGGACTGTACTCACACTCTCCGCTCCACTTGCTGGGGTCCAGCATCAGTCGGGTCTTGGTCTCCTCCAGCTCCTCCTTCAGCCTCTCGTGTTTGCTCTTCAGCTCTCTGATCTGCTGCTGCCGCTTCTCCAGCCGGGCGTTGAAGTAGACCAAACCCTGAGGACCCCCCAACACACCAAACACAAGCTGCTGAGGTCCGCTGGTCTGTAGAGGATCTCAGGAGGAACGGGGGCCTGCTGACCCGCTTCACTCTGAGTTCAATTAGCAGCCAGTTGCAGGTCAAATTAGCATGAGCGCTAATCTTCCAACTGTGGAGGAGGATTAAGGACTGAAGAGGACCAGGTCTCACCGAGGTGGATCAGTGTTGCCTCTATTTACAGGTGTAGGAGGAACCAGGTAACGCTGACACCTTTCTGTTATTGCTGCAGGGATTATTGTTATTATAGTTGTTTGCGTTTAGATTTGATGAAACTTTATGATAAAGACGTTTCACAATAAAGCTTATTGTGAAATTAAATTAAAAACACATTCACCAAAATAAAGTTCAGACAGAAGTCAGAGCTTTTTTATATTTACGGTATTATAAATGACTTTTAATGACGGCGTTATGGTCTCTGCCCCCTCACCTCTCAGCCAATCAGGTGCTCTGCACCCCTACAGATAGCAAGCTCAGCACCTCCTACCTCCATTAGCCGTTAGCTCCTGTTAGCATGAACAATAACAACAATGAAGCCATTAAAGAGATAAAAAAGTACATTATTGAATAAAAAGAAACGATCAAATATATTTGTGTGATGAGTTTGTTCACATATTATTGCTTCATTTATATATTTTATACTATTTATTCATGTGGCTTTTTATTACTTGTTCATTCATTTAGAACTGAACATTTTGTTCCAAATAAAGATGTTTGTTCCTCAGATAAATATAAATACTTGTAAAGGGATTATTTCTACGTTTGATCATCTGATTTATTGAAAGATATTCTTCATATTTTCAGAGAAATCATTTATAGTAAATCAACTAAGATTTGTTTTAAAAGAAGAACTCACCTTTTCAACGTCGTGGAACGGCTGCAGACAAAAGAAGAGACATTAAATCAACACACTGAAGGTTAACATGGCGTTAACAGAATTATATACTTCCTTCATTCTACTTTTACAACTACAACACAATACAAAATGTTCTGAAGGGTGTTCTCTGCAAACATTAACAAAACTCTCAAAAAAGTGTTTTTCAGCTGTTTCACTGTAGGTTCTGATGACTGGACCAGCAGAGAGCAGTCATTATTCACTGTTGGTTCTGATGACTGGACCAGCAGAGAGCAGTCATTATTCACTGTTGGTTCTGATGACTGGACCAGCAGAGAGCAGTCATTATTCACTGTTGGTTCTGATGACTGGACCAGCAGAGAGCAGTCATTATTCACTGTTGGTTCTGATGACTGGACCAGCAGAGAGCAGTCATTATTCACTGTAGGTTCTGATGACTGGACCAGCAGAGAGCAGTCATTATTCACTGTTCTGCTGAAGACAGAGCCGAGCAGATGGAGACCGCCTCACCTCTGACCCCGTCACCAGCTCCCTCCTCCTCTGCAGGCGCTCCACGTCGTCGATCTCGTACACCTTTATCTCGAAGGGCTCCTTCAGGGTGCCGCCCAGGGGGGGCAGGTCCACCCACTGACCCCCCACCTTTCTGCCCAGCGAAGAGGCGTCCGGGAGGGCAGCTGGGATCAGACGGCGCCGCAGGAAACCTGATGGAAGTCACAACAGATGAAGTCGTGTTGTATTCAGTTTTTGACATCGTAATGACAGCTCAGTATTTATAATCAGCCTCGTCGTCTCCGTCAGTTTATAACGAGTAGAACCTCCAACAAACATTTGTGCTGCTGATAACGTTTAAAAACCCTGCACTCAACCTCAATCTTATCCTAATGACTTTATACACACGGCTGTCAGAGAGCGGCTGTACAGATTCATTTTATCATCATCATCATCATCATCATCATCATCATCATGACTGCGAAAAGGAAAACCAGAAGCAACAGCGAGCACCACAAACAAAAAGCCATTACGGATTATTAAAAACATTCTGTGTCTCTAAGTGAGGGGGAGTGTGTAGTGGTGAGGGGGAGAGGGGGGAGTGTGTAGTGGTGAGTGTGTAGTGGTGAGGGGGAGTGTGTAGTGGTGAGTGTGTAGTGGTGAGTGTGTAGTGGTGAGTGTGTAGTGGTGAGTGTGTAGTGGTGAGGGGGAGTGTGTAGTGGTGAGTGTGTAGTGGTGAGGGGGAGTGTGTAGTGGTGAGGGGGAGTGTGTAGTGGTGAGGGGGAGTGTGTAGTGGTGAGTGTGTAGTGGTGAGGGGGAGTGTGTAGTGGTGAGTGTGTAGTGGGGAGTGTGTAGTGGTGAGGGGGGAGTGTGTAGTGGTCAGGGGGAGTGTGTAGTGGTGAGGGGGAGTGTGTAGTGGTGAGGGGGAGTGTGTTGGATATGTACACGGGGAATCTCAGCAGCCTCATGAATTATTCATGAGGCGGATCTTGCATCAGACTCTGACCTGCTGCATGAATCACAATCAGCTGCTGGAAGGTGACATCGTCACATCGTCACATCGTCCCACATAATGTGACGATAACGCGACAGACAGACCGATGCGGTGAAACATCAGAGAGAAGTAACACCTGAAGGCTTCAATGTGCTCAGCATTCATGAAAATATGACATTGAACAGCTGCTTTCATCCAGTCAGCACAATATGAACAGACAAACGTTCATATTGTGCTTCATGTTATCTGTGGACAGCAGATGAACTCTGGCTCACTCACAGCTTCACTGATTGGTGCAGAATGAACAAATAAATAAATACATTTTGACATTTCTCTACATTAACCGTTTGTTGTTTTAAAGTCTTTAATCGATCTCAAGAAGAACAAACTGTATAAAAGGTGTGAGGCTGCAAGGGTGCATTAAAGGAAGCAGGGCTTTAGACTGCTGAGTCATGGTATCTGGTCACGGTTGGGTCCTAAATCAACACCTTCTCATTCAGAATTTGTAGCAAAACGTACAGAAATGATGCACCTTGATGTATACATATTCTGACCTCTGAAGCAGTAACAGGACAGGAGGGAGGTGGACGAGTGCAGAGCCGACTCACCGTTTCCTCTCTTCTTGGGCGATCTAGAAACTCTGCTCCTATTGGACGACGCCGACGCTCCGGTTTCGCTCACGGAGTCGTCGTGCACCGAAGACGCACTGCCGGTGGTCTCGCTGTCCCGGATCACGCTCTCGTAGCCACTGCTGCCCCCGCTGTGGTAGAACAGGGCGGTGCGGCCCATGGCGGGCGGCAGCTCTCCGCTGAGGACGCTGCTGTTGTCGCTGCCGTGCCCGCTGCTGTGGCGCTGTGGCCTCCGAGGCGCCGTGATCTTGCTGTAAGGCGACGGTGGCGGCGTGTTGCCCGGCAACCCGATGACGCTACCGGTCGTCCCACCGCTTCCCGTTTCTCCCCTGGATACCCTGTTGAGCTGCTTCCTTTGGCTACCGGTGGCTAACTCACTAACCCGGCTGTTAGCCGCCCTGCTGATGGCCCGCTTGGTGCCCATGACGGTGCCTCTTCCCGTCTTGGCTGCTGCCCCCGACCGAGCCGGGGACTTCCCAGTTGGAGGGAGGCCGGTGTTGCGTCCGGCTACGTGATCGAGAGGTTTAGGTGAGGAGGGATGGGTCTTGGGACTGCCGGTGGACAAAGTACGAACCTTTGATCCACCAGACGTTGCTGCTCGAGAGCTGCTGTTGTTGCCTTCGACCGGCCCCAGTTTGCTTGTAGTTGCAAAGACACCGGGATAAACTTGGGAGGAAGAACCAGATGTGGAGCTGGAGGCCGGAACCCCGAGTCTTGGAACCGATCTGTTGGATCTGCTGTTGCTCCCTAAAGTAGCAGCATTGCTCTCCCTGGACAGCTCAAGCTTGGACCCAGCTAAAGTTTGATTCTCCAGAGACATCAGACTCCCGTAGTACCTGCAAGACTCCGCTTTGCTCCCTCGTGTCTTCAGGCTGGAAGATGTCCTGGCGAAACTGTGTTCGGTTTTTAAACTAGATGTTCTGTGGCTGAATGAATCTGCCCGCAGCCTGATGTTGAATTCCTCCTCTGAGGTTGATGTTTTAGGGAATGGAAACTTTCCAATGTCGCTGCTTGTTTTTAAGGCACTTGGAGACAGTGCAGTCCTTGTCTTTAGGTCTTGGCTCAGCTGTCTAACAGGTGGAGCAGGAGGGGAGATGTTTCCACATCCAGACCTAGATATCACACTGCGTTTCTGCCCATTCAACCTTTTCCCCAAGGAGGAGAACCTCAGGGTACCTGTCACTGAAGCACCCTCGCAAACACATTTTGATTCTGAATTCTGGGGAACGGAAACAGTTCCTAGAGTTGTCGCACCTCGGGTGAGTCGTGGCAGCTTGATGAGAGTATCTCCCCTCCTGCCGCTGGACTTCTCACAACCATCCACAACCCTCTGAGCGGAAGACAACAACGTCGTCTTCGGTAGCCGAGGTACGCTGTTGCTGTTCCCTCCGGGCCTCTTAGAGGAAACACTTCTTGGTGGCTTACCTGCAGAGAGAAACCCAACCTCTTTGGGATCGAACTCACTGCTTCCCTGAAGCGAAACGACATCATTGTGTCTCCCTTCCTGTCTGCTGCAGACCACGGCTGCAGATGAGGTAGGCTTGTTTTTCCTGGGAAGACTGGAATGGGCGACAGGACGTGGAATCTGGGCTGATGCAGAAGTGTTCAGAGTACCGTCTCTCACGGCGAGAGAGGCTTTGGTGGAGTCAGGGGATGGAGGACACTTGGTAAAAGGTTTGTTTGGAGTAGCAGGGTTACAGTCCAGCTCTGAGAAACCAACGCCACTGTCATTCAGGGAGCTCTTCATGCCGTGCTGCAAAAATGTCTGTTTATGAAACATACTTGGCGAGGTTAGCATGGATGCATTCTCCGATGCCATGACTTTGTCCCTCAAGTAAAGCCTGCTTGTTGAATGAGTGCCTTCAGCCGAATCAGCACTCACTTCACTCGGCCGTGAGCCGCGAGCCGACCGCTTGCCGCTATGGTGAGGAAACAACCCTTCCCGGCAGTCGGTGCCAACGTCGGCCCCGGGTCCCACAGCTCCTTGGTGACACGTGTAAGCATCGTACTCGTCGTTAATACTGCTGATGATGATGACGGGCCGAGAGTCGGAGGACAACCCCCGCCGAGAGCGGTCGCCGTTGAAGCTGAGGAGGTTGGAGGGGCGGCCGTTGTCCGGGACGAGGCCGAGAGGAAGCTCCTCCACGACCGTGAACACAAGCTCGTCCTCCCCGTTCAGCTCCACGGGCTGCTGCAATGTGATGGTAGTCCTCAGAAAATCCCTGTCAAGGTGTCCTCCGAACAGAGCTGCCCGAAGACTGTGGGCCCGTTCCATGTTAGGAGACCCCAGAGGGTGGCCTTGCCTCAGTTGACTCATACCCACAGGGGGCGTCCTACCTACAACCTCAGGCTGAGATGATGCCCTGGATGTCCTGGGTAAGGACGGAGAGGCTGACGGCTTGGGAACACCTCCTCTGAGGTAGACCTTCTCTCTCACCACGGACTCCGTGCCCGGAGAAAAACTCCCACTAGGTTTCACCGCACATGGATGAAAGGGGTTATCAAGTTTCTCCACATCTGCACTCGTCCGTTTGGAAGAGTCCATGAGGCCACCGGCTGAAGGGAATGTGGATTGTCCCTGATCGGGTTTATTTGTGCATGATGTGCTTTCTGAGAACCCGGGGGAGTGATTCTTATCTGATCTGGGTGGAGACGTTGTCTCGGTGGGTTTAGTGGCTCCAGTCTGAGTCCTGAGCGCCGCTGCTTGTGCTGCTTTTCCCTCCGTGCCGAACGCGTCCGGACCCTCGCTGCCGTCGATGCAGTCGAGTCTCTCCTGCAGCTCTGCGAACGTGTTGCACTTTAAGTGATTGCCGCTGGACCTGGGTGCGTCTTTGACCCACTTTTTGGTCAGCGAGGGGATGATTGGAACGAAGGAAGGCGGTCCCTCGTTGTCGCTGAGTTCTCGGTCCGAGACGGCCACCCCTCCGGGTCCGACGTAGATGACGGTGTCGCAGGAGTGTTCGCTGCTGGAGGAGTAGTCGGGGTCGCCGGACAGCAGCAGCAGGGGCGTGTCCGGGTCGAGGGCCACGATCTTTGGGTGGAACGGTCGAGGATGAGGAGGTCGATGGGACGGGCCTTCCTCGCAGGAACTGTCCCCTCCGGATGAGCTGGAGGAAGTCTGCTGGATAGAAAAAGGAAATCACACAGGATTAACATACTAGAGAGGCCTGAACTACCTGAAGGCAAATCCATTCCCGGAGCAGACGTCGTCGATACACTGTGAGGTTACGGGTTCAAACTGTGGGCTGGGTAAAAATGCATGTCAATGAGATATATAAGCTTGTCACCATATGGCTTGTTTCAATCCATAAAACACAAACACAGCCTCTAATGAGAGCGAGGGCCTCTTTCATCTCACTGCCGTCCCCATGGGAACAGATTATCTGACATATCAGGGAAGAAGAACTCGCTGAATTATGACCGTGTGACTCTCAGACCCCCGTCACAGATTTACACTATAGATTCTATCAACGCCAGCATCGTGGAAGTACAACTGAACACAAAAAAATTAAATTAAATCATTCCCTTTAAATTTTTATGTTATAAATGTGCTTTTCAAAACTCTAAAATGTCACCGTTACTTTCTGTCTCAGTCAGAGTCACATCACTCCGAACATCTCGTAGAAAACACGACATTCTTCAAGACAAGAGAAGGTCATCACGCCACATGTTTTGCCAACATTTTGTATCCATGCGACAAAGAACTCAACTATTGTTTAGTTCACATGGGAACAGTTTCAGTGAAATGTTTTACAGAAGCCATCAGTCACAGTGCATTAGAAATGACCTTTTTAACTCTTTGTTTTACAGGATATTGTTGTAGTTACACCCAATAGTTAGTGCACGATGTCATTATCTTAAACATTGTCACATTTTATGTGGATTCGTGTTTCCAAACTTGCTTCTCTTAAGTTTCCCTTTGAGGGGACAAATAAAGTATTTTGGATGAAATAGAAGAAGGAAAGCCTCATGTGGGAATTCTAATAAACAGTATTTATGATCCAGATTTACATTTCTGATATGTTGTATTGTTTTAGAGTTTCATTTTTGGCACCATGAAGAAGAACATGTTCATCTTCTAAATGTCCATGAATGATAGAAATAAAAATCCCCACAGACAGTAAGTGTCCTGATCAGCGTCTCTCTCAACCCTGCACTTAGCACTGAGACAGGAAACCTGAATGAAAGGCGAAGAACCTTGGACTTCTTCTTCCTCATGCGGTGGATGCGGGAGGCCAGCTGCACGGTGGTCAGCGTCTCCATGTAGTTGGCCGGGGAGTCGGAGATGTGGGCGATCATGGTGGTTCGACAGTTGATGTTTCCGAGGGATTCTCTGAGCAGCATGGTGAGCGTACTGTCCCTGAATAATACATCAAGAAACCCCTCGTTAGCCAAAAGAAAAGGCGAAAAGAGCAAAGACAGGCCTGAGAACCCCCCCACAGGGTCCCAGAAACCATTCATTACCCCCACGCAACAGTCGGGCACCGACAAGCAAAAAAGGGAATAGGAATGATCTCTCATTTGACATTAATGAAGCCCACTTTGAACTCCACGCCACATGTGAGCTGTAGTCAGAAATGGAGGGAAACGTGGATGAAATCCTGCCTTTGAAAAGAAGAGCTACAAGGATCACAGAGTGAATCTACATACTGCAATCCAAGCTGCTTTTAACCACAACAAAGCTGAGGTCCAAGTTTTATGCAAATTTATGACATTTTGGGAAATTCAATGTGAATCAGTAAATGTTTGAATCATCAGCTCCCTTTATGTGAAGAAAGATAAAGAATAACTAAACCTCCATACGTCTTCCTTCACCGGTTGTGTCTTTTAGCTCTGGTACCTGTAGGGGATGTGCTCGGTTGTGTCTTTTAGCTCTGGTACCTGTAGGGGACGTGCTCGGTTGTGTCTTTCAGCTCTGGTACCTGTAGGGGACGTGCTCGGTTGTGTCTTTTAGCTCTGGTACCTGTAGGGGACGTGCTCGGTTGTGTCTCTTAGCTCTGGTACCTGTAGGGGACGTGCTCGGTTGTGTCTCTTAGCTCTGGTACCTGTAGGGGACGTGCTCGGTTGTGTCTCTTAGCTCTGGTACCTGTAGGGGACGTGCTCGGTTGTGTCTCTTAGCTCTGGTACCTGTAGGGGACGTGCTCGGTTGTGTCTCTTAGCTCTGGTACCTGTAGGGGACGTGCTCGGTTGTGTCTCTTAGCTCTGGTACCTGTAGGGGACGTGCTCGGTTGTGTCTCTTAGCTCTGGTACCTGTAGGGGACGTGCTCGGTTGTGTCTCTTAGCTCTGGTACCTGTAGGGGACGTGCTCGGTTGTGTCTCTTAGCTCTGGTACCTGTAGGGGACGTGCTCGGTTGTGTCTCTTAGCTCTGGTACCTGTAGGGGACGTGCTCGGTTGTGTCTCTTAGCTCTGGTACCTGTAGGGGACGTGCTCGGTTGTGTCTCTTAGCTCTGGTACCTGTAGGGGACGTGCTCGGTTGTGTCTCTTAGCTCTGGTACCTGTAGGGGACGTGCTCGGTTGTGTCTCTTAGCTCTGGTACCTGTAGGGGACGTGCTCGGCCCCGTTGGCGAGGGCCAGGATGACGTTTCCCAGCGCAGACAGAGACAGACACTGTCCTCCTCCTCCCTCTCTGGTCCCGCTGATGTCCGTCTCACAGCTTCCCAGATCCAGGAGGTGAAGACGACTCCGACCAGATACTGAGAGACACAGAGGAAGTTTTTAAAAAGACAAACTACAATACAGCCTGTTGAACTGATTATTGCTGCTGGAATACATCGGCTGGTTAAAGGACTGGTCAGTTAATCGATTCATTTAATGACAATCAGACCAAGAACACCAATCAATTCAAGACCACAAGGTCCCAAGTCAAGAACGTACAAATCCCAAGAGAAGAATAGCAAGTCCTAAGTCAAGTTACAAGTCAGGTCCAACAAGTCCCTAATAAAGACTGGCCGGCCCCAATGTCAGAGTCTAAAGTCAAGACCGACAAGTCCCAAGCTTCATTTCCTCCGGACGCCTCTGCAGCTCAGATCAGATACTCGGATCAGTTTCAGTCTGTTATCTCCGCTCATCTCATTACGTCGGCATCAGCAAGATTTACAAACTGCTGAGAGCAGCTTAGTTTACCCGCCGGTCTATAAACACTGCAGGACACGGAGGCTTCGGGCCTCATTAGCCATGCAGATGTATTCCAGCTGTGGACGGAGTCGCAGTGAAACACTAATAACTGTGGAAATGGCTCTGCTGTGACAGGCAGACGTGGGCGGTGGTGGCGTTAGCGTAGCATCTCTGTTCGTTAATGCTCCCAATGACGCTAATTAGCAGCCACGTGTTTGGAAATTAATAGCAGAAGATGAAGAAGAAGAGAGTCAACTGCTAATGCTAATGATGGCTGCACCATCACTAACGGTAGATTTTATTCAGCCTGAGGGGGTCGGGGTCTACGACCTGTGGTTGTGGATGATGTCTGTGGATGACGTCTGTGGTTGTGGATGATGTTTGTGGTTGTGGATGACTGTGGTTGTGGATGATGTCTGTGGTTGTGGATGATGTCTGTGGTTGTGGATGATGTCTGTGGTTGTGGATGATGTCTGTGGTTGTGGATGTCTGTGGTTGTGGATGATGTCTGTGGTTGTGGATGATGTTTGTGGTTGTGGATGTCTGTGGTTGTGGATGATGTCTGTGGTTGTGGATGATGTATATGGTTGTGGATGATGTTTGTGGTTGTGGATGTCTGTGGTTGTGGATGATGTCTGTGGTTGTGGATGATGTCTGTGGTTGTGGATGATGTCTATGGTTGTGGATGATGTCTATGGTTGTGGATGATGTCTGTGGTTGTGGATGTCTGTGGTTGTGGATGATGTCTGTGGTTGTGGATGTCTGTGGTTGTGGATGATGTCTGTGGTTGTGGATGATGTTTGTGGTTGTGGATGTCTGTGGTTGTGGATGATGTCTGTGGTTGTGGATGATGTCTATGGTTGTGGATGATGTTTGTGGTTGTGGATGTCTGTGGTTGTGGATGATGTCTGTGGTTGTGGATGATGTCTGTGGTTGTGGATGATGTCTGTGGTTGTGGATGATGTCTGTGGTTGTGGATGTCTGTGGTTGTGGATGATGTCTGTGGTTGTGGATGTCTGTGGTTGTGGATGTCTGTGGTTGTGGATGATGTCTGTGGTTGTGGATTTCTGTGGTTGTGGATGTCTGTGGATGTGGATGATGTCTGTGGTTGTGGATGTCTGTGGTTGTGGATGTCTGTGGTTGTGGATGATGTCTGTGGTTGTGGATGATGTCTGTGGTTGTGGATGATGTCTGTGGTTGTGGATGATGTCTGTGGATGTGGATGATGTCTGTGGTTGTGGATGTCTGTGGTTGTGGATGTCTGTGGTTGTGGATGTCTGTGGATGTGGATGATGTCTGTGGTTGTGGATGTCTGTGGTTGTGGATGTCTGTGGATGTGGATGATGTCTGTGGTTGTGGATGTCTGTGGTTGTGGATGTATGTGGTTGTGGTTGTGGATGATGTTTGTGGTTGTGGATGACGTCTGTGGTTGTGGATGACGTCTGTGGATGACGTCTGTGGTTGTGGATGTGGATGATGTCTGTGGTTGTGGATGATGGTTGTGGATGATGTCTGTGGTTGTGGATGATGTCGGTGGTTGTGGATGATGTCTGTGGTTGTGGATGTCTGTGGTTGTGGATGATGTCTGTGGATGTGGATGATGTCTGTGGTTGTGGATGTCTGTGGTTGTGGATGTCTGTGGTTGTGGATGTCTGTGGATGTGGATGATGTCTGTGGTTGTGGATGTCTGTGGTTGTGGATGTCTGTGGATGTGGATGATGTCTGTGGTTGTGGATGTCTGTGGTTGTGGATGTCTGTGGTTGTGGTTGTGGATGATGTTTGTGGTTGTGGATGTCTGTGGTTGTGGATGATGTCTGTGGTTGTGGATGATGTTTGTGGTTGTGGATGTCTGTGGTTGTGGATGATGTCTGTGGTTGTGGATGATGTCTATGGTTGTGGATGATGTTTGTGGTTGTGGATGTCTGTGGTTGTGGATGATGTCTGTGGTTGTGGATGATGTCTGTGGTTGTGGATGATGTCTATGGTTGTGGATGATGTCTATGGTTGTGGATGATGTCTGTGGTTGTGGATGTCTGTGGTTGTGGATGATGTCTGTGGTTGTGGATGTCTGTGGTTGTGGATGATGTCTGTGGTTGTGGATGATGTTTGTGGTTGTGGATGTCTGTGGTTGTGGATGATGTCTGTGGTTGTGGATGATGTCTATGGTTGTGGATGATGTTTGTGGTTGTGGATGTCTGTGGTTGTGGATGATGTCTGTGGTTGTGGATGATGTCTGTGGTTGTGGATGATGTCTGTGGTTGTGGATGATGTCTGTGGTTGTGGATGTCTGTGGTTGTGGATGATGTCTGTGGTTGTGGATGTCTGTGGTTGTGGATGTCTGTGGTTGTGGATGATGTATGTGGTTGTGGATTTCTGTGGTTGTGGATGTCTGTGGATGTGGATGATGTCTGTGGTTGTGGATGTCTGTGGTTGTGGATGTCTGTGGTTGTGGATGATGTCTGTGGTTGTGGATGATGTCTGTGGTTGTGGATGATGTCTGTGGTTGTGGATGATGTCTGTGGATGTGGATGATGTCTGTGGTTGTGGATGTCTGTGGTTGTGGATGTCTGTGGTTGTGGATGTCTGTGGATGTGGATGATGTCTGTGGTTGTGGATGTCTGTGGTTGTGGATGTCTGTGGATGTGGATGATGTCTGTGGTTGTGGATGTCTGTGGTTGTGGATGTATGTGGTTGTGGTTGTGGATGATGTTTGTGGTTGTGGATGACGTCTGTGGTTGTGGATGACGTCTGTGGATGACGTCTGTGGTTGTGGATGTGGATGATGTCTGTGGTTGTGGATGATGGTTGTGGATGATGTCTGTGGTTGTGGATGATGTCAGTGGTTGTGGATGATGTCTGTGGTTGTGGATGTCTGTGGTTGTGGATGATGTCTGTGGATGTGGATGATGTCTGTGGTTGTGGATGTCTGTGGTTGTGGATGTCTGTGGTTGTGGATGTCTGTGGATGTGGATGATGTCTGTGGTTGTGGATGTCTGTGGTTGTGGATGTCTGTGGATGTGGATGATGTCTGTGGTTGTGGATGTCTGTGGTTGTGGATGTCTGTGGTTGTGGTTGTGGATGATGTTTGTGGTTGTGGATGACGTCTGTGGTTGTGGATGACGTCTGTGGATGACGTCTGTGGTTGTGGATGTGGATGATGTCTGTGGTTGTGGATGATGGTTGTGGATGATGTCTGTGGTTGTGGATGATGTCGGTGGTTGTGGATGATGTCTGTGGTTGTGGATGATGGTTGTGGATGATGTCTGTGGTTGTGGATGATGGTTGTGGATGATGTCTGTGGTTGTGGATGATGTCGGTGGTTGTGGATGACGTCTGTGGATGACGTCTGTGGTTGTGGATGATGTCTGTTGGTGGAACCTGTACAGGTACGGTCTGACTTTCCGTGTTTGTCTGACTGCTCAAAGCCCATTGGTTCCCACTGAAGACGTGAATCTTTAAAAACTAAAATCTGTAGTTGCTACATCACAAAAAGGAGGAAATTGGCAACAAATGACTTTGTTGTAGTGAGTATTTACGACAGCAGGACGGTGGATGTGTGATTGAGTCAAGATAAACTACAGTGTTCGTGAAATGCATCCTGGGAGTTGTAGTTGACTTCCCTCTTTCAGTTTGTAACTTCACAGGATTCTTGTAGTTTTGACTTTCAGCCGAAGAACCAGATATTTTCTGAAGATTTTGAAAAACTTCACAACTCTCTAACATCAGATCAGTTCATAACCAGGTGAACACACACTGACCTGCTGCCTTGCTGCCTTTGTCCGGCCTCTCCTGTTTGAGGTGCAGGCTGAACAGGAAGTGAGAGTTCCTCCGGGCCTCCTTGTCGCTTGGCACCCGGCTGCTCCTCCTCGCCGTCAGGGCGGCGTCCAGGAAAAACGCTGCTCGCTCTGCATTGTTCGCCCGCAGCTCCGTCTGGTTCTGCAGCTGATGGCGAGAGAGAGGATCAGGAGATCAAAGGGAACAAGAACCCAGAGGGGAACCATATAATAACACAAATACTGTGAGGCAAAGACAACACATGACGGAGGGAAGTGGAGGTGGCAGCGCTAGTTATAGTGCTATGTTAACGCTATGTTAATTTAGTGCCTGTGCTATGTTAGAGCTATTGAGTGCTAGTGCTAATGCTAGTGCTAGTGCTAATGCTAGTGCTAGTGCTAATGCTAGCAAACCTGACCACTATTTGAGGCTGTCGACTCGAGGTCAGATTCACATAAACCATCACTCTGAAGGCCATAAACAGGATGTCGCCCAAAGTCTGCTGAGTCGCAGAGCAGAAGAAGAAAAGATGTCACTCTGCAGGTGAGATGAAGAGTCATTGTGAGTTCATAAAGACGTCTCAACGAGAAAACGACATGACTGACATTTTATTAAGATAAAAGTGAGAGAAGAGAAATGAGACAGAATGAGGTTTGATGAAGAAAAGGAAGTGAAAGGAGATAAAAGAGTCAGACAGAAGAAGCTGTGGGGAGATAACAGAATATAAGAGGAGAGAGGAAGGAGGTCACGACTAATTGGACAGAGAATAAGTCCCAGGAGGTGAAGAGGAGGTCAGACAGGAGGAAGGGAGGGAAGGAGGCGAGGAGATAAGAAACATCTGGTTTTCACTGAAAATATCTGAACGCTGCTTCCTGCATGTATTTACGTGTTCATCATTTCAGCAGATTCACATGATTACAGCTGTCTAATGGTCGTCTGGTACCAGACATCCTCAGTGACACAAGAGCAAACTGCATCATTCATCCTGAGTCTCTGTGCCAGCTTTTATTTTGAAAATCTGGTCAGTGTGCTGCTCCTGAGAGGTGAAGCGATGAAATAAAGAGATGATTTATAGGAAGTGGAGGAGGAAGGAGTTCCTCTCTAACCTGGGATCCACAGAGAGGGTCCTCTCTCAGGGACACCACGGGGCCCGGGGCCTCCTGGTGCCCCCCCGCCGAGGAGGAGGCGAGCTCAGCCAGGAGGTCGGTGAGCGTCTCCTCCCGACCGGAGACCTCCACGGCAGACGCTCTGACGGAGAAGCGAGCGCCAGACTTCTCCTTCCGCTCCTCGATCACCTTAAAGAGCCACGAGATGGCTGTGGGAGCCACGCCCAGACTCTGGGTGGAGCAGTCTCGACCAATCATGGTGTAGGTCTTACCTGGTGGGGGGGGCGGAGTCAACACAACAGTCATGTGACACTCAGAAAAGTGTGTGTGTGTGTGTGTGTGCGTGTGTTACCCAGGTGAGCGTGTCCGAAGCAGAAGATGCAGCCGTCCGCTCCGTTCACCACCGACTGGATGACCTCAGCCACCGCCCCCGAACACACCTCGGCCTATCAGGAGCCAGATCCCGTTAAGATCCACGAATCACGTCACAGAACAGTCTCCTTACAGGGAGGTCGCGTACTAACTGACCCTCATGCAGAGCAGTGGTGTGATACCATAGTACAGTCACATGAAGACACACACACACACACACAGACACACACACACAGACACACACACACACACACACAGACACACACACACACACAGACACACACACACACACACACACACACAGACACACACACACACAGGTCTCTGAGGATGAAGAGCTCTTTCAGCGTGACTTGAGTAGAAATATTCAGCAGCTCGTCAGGTTGATGACCGTGAAGGTGAAGCTAAATATCAAAGGTGTCGTTGATCACGTCTCACCTGTGATGCATTCTGGGAGAAGATGGCGTCGAAGGTGAAGGTCTTTGGACCCGAGGCAGAGGACCGTCTCTGGGCGCCGGCGATTTGTCCGCTGGTCGGCGTCTCGCTAAGAGTCAGCAGCTTCTTCCTGACGTCCACTTTGAGGAGGGACACGGACTCTGTGGACTCGCTGCTGTGGACCGAGCAGATCCGGGCCATCACTCGGACCTGCAGACAGACAGGAAGTCCACATCAGAGAGCAAGGAGGCCCACCAAGTCCACATCAGACAGGAAGGAGGCCCACCAAGTCCACATCAGACAGGAAGGAGGCCTACCAAGTCCACATCAGAGAGCAAGGAGGCCCACCAAGTCCACATCAGACAGGAAGGAGGCCTATTAAGTCCACCTCAGACAGGAAGGAGGCCTACCAAGTCCACCTCAGACAGGAAGGAGGCCTACCAAGTCCACATCAGAGACGAAGGAGGCCTACCAAGTCCAAGTCAGAGAGGAAGGAGGCCCACCAAGTCCACCTCAGACAGGAAGGAGGCCTACCAAGTCCACCTCAGAGAGGAAGGAGGCCTACCAAGTCCACATCAGAGATGAAGGAGGCCTACCAAGTCCACCTCAGACAGGAAGGAGGCCTACCAAGTCCACCTCAGAGATGAAGGAGGCCTACCAAGTCCAAGTCAGAGAGGAAGGAGGCCCACCAAGTCCACCTCAGACAGGAAGGAGGCCTACCAAGTCCACCTCAGAGATGAAGGAGGCCTACCAAGTCCACGTCAGAGAGGAAGGAGGCCTACCAAGCCCACATCAGAGACGAAGGAGGCCCACCAAGTCCAAGTCAGAGAGGAAGGAGGCCTACCAAGTCCACATCAGAGATGAAGGAGGCCCACCAAGTCCAAGTCAGAGATGAAGGAGGCCCACCAAGTCCACATCAGAGATGAAGGAGGCCTACCAAGTCCACATCAGAGAGGAAGGAGGCCCACCAAGTCCACATCAGAGATGAAGGAGGCCTACCAAGTCCACATCAGAGATGAAGGAGGCCTACCAAGTCCACATCAGAGAGGAAGGAGGCCTACCAAGTCCACCTCAGACAGGAAGGAGGCCCACCAAGTCCACATCAGAGATGAAGGAGGCCTATCAAGTCCACATCAGAGATGAAGGAGGCCTACCAAGTCCACATTAGACAGGAAGGAGGCCGACCAAGTCCACATCAGACAGGAAGGAGGCCTACCAAGTCCACCTCAGACAGGAAGGAGGCCCACCAAGTCCACATCAGAGAGGAAGGAGGCCCACCAAGTCCACATCAGAGAGGGAGGACGCCTACCAAGTCCACATCAGAGATGAAGGAGGCCTACCAAGTCCACATCAGAGATGGAGGCCTAACAAGTCCACATCAGAGATGGAGGCCTACCAAGTCCACATCAGAGATGAAGGAGGTCTACCAAGTCCACATCAGAGAGGAAGGAGGTCTACCAAGTCCACGTCAGAGAGGAAGGAGGCCCACCAAGTCCACCTCAGACAGGAAGGAGGCCTACCAAGTCCACCTCAGACAGGAAGGAGGCCCACCAAGTCCACCTCAGACAGGAAGGAGGCCCACCAAGTCCACCTCAGACAGGAAGGAGGCCTACCAAGTCCACCTCAGAGAGGAAGGAGGCCTACCAAGTCCACCTCAGAGATGAAGGAGGCCTACCAAGTCCACGTCAGAGGAAGGAGGCCTACCAAGTCCACATCAGAGACGAAGGAGGCCCACCAAGTCCAAGTCAGAGAGGAAGGAGGCCCACCAAGTCCACCTCAGACAGGAAGGAGGCCTACCAAGTTCACCTCAGAGATGAAGGAGGCCTACCAAGTCCACGTCAGAGAGGAAGGAGGCCTACCAAGTCCACATCAGAGACGAAGGAGGCCCACCAAGTCCAAGTCAGAGAGGAAGGAGGTCTACCAAGTCCACATCAGAGACGAAGGAGGCCCACCAAGTCCACATCAGAGATGAAGGAGGCCTACCAAGTCCACATCAGACAGGAAGGAGGCCCACCAAGTCCACATCAGAGAGGAAGGAGGCCTACCAAGTCCACATCAGAGAGGAAGGAGGCCCACCAAGTCCACCTCAGACAGGAAGGAGGCCTATCAAGTCCACATCAGAGATGAAGGAGGCCTACCAAGTCCACATTAGACAGGAAGGAGGCCTACCAAGACAACATCAGACAGGAAGGAGGCCTACCAAGTCCACCTCAGACAGGAAGGAGGCCCACCAAGTCCACATCAGAGGAAGGAGGCCCACCAAGTCCACATCAGAGAGGAAGGAGGCCTACCAAGTCCACCTCAGACAGGGAGGATGCCTACCAAGTCCACATCAGAGATGAAGGAGGCCTACCAAGTCCACATCAGAGATGGAGGCCTACCAAGTCCACATCAGAGACGAAGGAGGTCTACCAAGTCCACATCAGAGAGGAAGGAGGTCTACCAAGTCCACATCAGAGAGGAAGGAGGCCCACCAAGTCCACCTCAGACAGGAAGGAGGCCTACCAAGTCCACCTCAGACAGGAAGGAGGCCCACCAAGTCCACCTCAGACAGGAAGGAGGCCTATCAAGTCCACATCAGAGATTAAGGAGGCCTACCAAGTCCACATTAGACAGGAAGGAGGCCTACCAAGTCCACATCAGACAGGAAGGAGGCCTACCAAGTCCACCTCAGACAGGAAGGAGGCCCACCAAGTCCACATCAGAGAGGAAGGAGGCCCACCAAGTCCACATCAGAGAGGAAGGAGGCCTACCAAGTCCACCTCAGACAGGGAGGACGCCTACCAAGTCCACATCAGAGATGAAGGAGGCCTACCAAGTCCACATCAGAGATGGAGGCCTACCAAGTCCACATCAGAGACGAAGGAGGTCTACCAAGTCCACCTCAGAGAGGAAGGAGGTCTACCAAGTCCATGTCAGAGAGGAAGGAGGCCCACCAAGTCCACCTCAGACAGGAAGGAGGCCTACCAAGTCCACGTCAGAGAGGAAGGAGGCCCACCAAGTCCACATCAGAGAGGGAGGACGCCTACCAAGTCCACATCAGAGATGAAGGAGGCCTACCAAGTCCACATCAGAGATGGAGGCCTAACAAGTCCACATCAGAGATGGAGGCCTACCAAGTCCACATCAGAGATGAAGGAGGTCTACCAAGTCCACATCAGAGAGGAAGGAGGTCTACCAAGTCCACGTCAGAGAGGAAGGAGGCCCACCAAGTCCACCTCAGACAGGAAGGAGGCCTACCAAGTCCACCTCAGACAGGAAGGAGGCCCACCAAGTCCACCTCAGACAGGAAGGAGGCCCACCAAGTCCACCTCAGACAGGAAGGAGGCCTACCAAGTCCACCTCAGAGAGGAAGGAGGCCTACCAAGTCCACCTCAGAGATGAAGGAGGCCTACCAAGTCCACGTCAGAGGAAGGAGGCCTACCAAGTCCACATCAGAGACGAAGGAGGCCCACCAAGTCCAAGTCAGAGAGGAAGGAGGCCCACCAAGTCCACCTCAGACAGGAAGGAGGCCTACCAAGTTCACCTCAGAGATGAAGGAGGCCTACCAAGTCCACGTCAGAGAGGAAGGAGGCCTACCAAGTCCACATCAGAGACGAAGGAGGCCCACCAAGTCCAAGTCAGAGAGGAAGGAGGTCTACCAAGTCCACATCAGAGACGAAGGAGGCCCACCAAGTCCACATCAGAGATGAAGGAGGCCTACCAAGTCCACATCAGACAGGAAGGAGGCCCACCAAGTCCACATCAGAGAGGAAGGAGGCCTACCAAGTCCACATCAGAGAGGAAGGAGGCCCACCAAGTCCACCTCAGACAGGAAGGAGGCCTATCAAGTCCACATCAGAGATGAAGGAGGCCTACCAAGTCCACATTAGACAGGAAGGAGGCCTACCAAGACAACATCAGACAGGAAGGAGGCCTACCAAGTCCACCTCAGACAGGAAGGAGGCCCACCAAGTCCACATCAGAGGAAGGAGGCCCACCAAGTCCACATCAGAGAGGAAGGAGGCCTACCAAGTCCACCTCAGACAGGGAGGATGCCTACCAAGTCCACATCAGAGATGAAGGAGGCCTACCAAGTCCACATCAGAGATGGAGGCCTACCAAGTCCACATCAGAGACGAAG
Source organism: Ophthalmolycus amberensis (assembly GCA_024529925.1). Classification (NCBI taxonomy): domain Eukaryota; kingdom Metazoa; phylum Chordata; class Actinopteri; order Perciformes; family Zoarcidae; genus Ophthalmolycus; species Ophthalmolycus amberensis. Next base: position 171,231 of record JAFEUB010001381.1, on the reverse strand, counting down.
GAGGTCTACCAAGTCCACATCAGAGAGGAAGGAGGTCTACCAAGTCCACATCAGAGAGGAAGGAGGCCCACCAAGTCCACCTCAGACAGGAAGGAGGCCTACCAAGTCCACCTCAGACAGGAAGGAGGCCCACCAAGTCCACCTCAGACAGGAAGGAGGCCTATCAAGTCCACATCAGAGATTAAGGAGGCCTACCAAGTCCACATTAGACAGGAAGGAGGCCTACCAAGTCCACATCAGACAGGAAGGAGGCCTACCAAGTCCACCTCAGACAGGAAGGAGGCCCACCAAGTCCACATCAGAGAGGAAGGAGGCCCACCAAGTCCACATCAGAGAGGAAGGAGGCCTACCAAGTCCACCTCAGACAGGGAGGACGCCTACCAAGTCCACATCAGAGATGAAGGAGGCCTACCAAGTCCACATCAGAGATGGAGGCCTACCAAGTCCACATCAGAGACGAAGGAGGTCTACCAAGTCCACCTCAGAGAGGAAGGAGGTCTACCAAGTCCATGTCAGAGAGGAAGGAGGCCCACCAAGTCCACCTCAGACAGGAAGGAGGCCTACCAAGTCCACGTCAGAGAGGAAGGAGGCCTACCAAGTCCACATCAGAGATGAAGGAGGCCCACCAAGTCCACCTCAGACAGGAAGGAGGCCTACCAAGTCCACCTCAGACAGGAAGGAGGCCTACCAAGTCCACCTCAGACAGGAAGGAGGCCCACCAAGTCCACCTCAGAGATGAAGGAGGCCCACCAAGTCCACCTCAGAGAGGAAGGAGGTCTACCAAGTCCACGTCAGAGAGGAAGGAGGCCCACCAAGTCCACCTCAGACAGGAAGGAGGCCTACCAAGTCCACGTCAGAGAGGAAGGAGGCCCACCAAGTCCACCTCAGACAGGAAGGAGGCCTACCAAGTCCACCTCAGACAGGAAGGAGGCCTACCAAGTCCACCTCAGACAGGAAGGAGGCCCACCAAGTCCACCTCAGACAGGAAGGAGGCCTACCAAGTCCACCTCAGACAGGAAGGAGGCCTACCAAGTCCACATCAGAGAGGAAGGAGGCCTACCAAGTCCACGTCAGAGAGGAAGGAGGCCTACCAAGTCCACGTCAGAGAGGAAGGAGGCCTACCAAGTCCACATCAGAGAGGAAGGAGGCCTACCAAGTCCACCTCAGACAGGAAGGAGGCCCACCAAGTCCACATCAGAGATGAAGGAGGCCCACCAAGTCCACATCAGACAGGAAGGAGGCCCACCAAGTCCACATCAGACAGGAAGGAGGCCCACCAAGTCCACATCAGAGAGGAAGGAGGCCTACCAAGTCCACCTCAGAGAGGAAGGAGGCCTACCAAGTCCACATCAGAGAGGAAGGAGGCCCACCAAGTCCACATCAGAGAGGAAGGAGGCCTACCAAATCCACGTCAGAGAGGAAGGAGGCCCACCAAGTCCACCTCAGACAGGAAGGAGGCCTACCAAGTCCACATCAGACAGGAAGGAGGCCTACCAAGTCCACATCAGACAGGAAGGAGGCCTACCAAGTCCACATCAGAGATGAAGGAGGCCTACCAAGTCCACATCAGAGATGAAGGAGGCCTACCAAGTCCACATCAGAGATGAAGGAGGCCTACAAAGTCCACATCAGAGAGGAAGGAGGTCTACCAAGTCCACGTCAGAGAGGAAGGAGGCCCACCAAGTCCACCTCAGACAGGAAGGAGGCCTACCAAGTCCATGTCAGAGAGGAAGGAGGCCCACCAAGTCCACCTCAGACAGGAAGGAGGCCCACCAAGTCCACCTCAGACAGGAAGGAGGTCTACCAAGTCCACCTCAGAGATGAAGGAGGCCTACCAAGTCCACCTCAGAGAGGAAGGTCTACCAAGTCCACATTCATTTAAACTTTTTTTTTAAACTGTCCAAAAAGGACACAAAGAGGAAATAATGCGAATTTATTAAATCAGATGCTGACGATGCAGAAAATGACGACATTATCTGGTGGAGTCAGAAAAATAAACATTGTTCAACATAAATAGTGACATCATCTAATATGAATCATGCAGCCTCTGACCTCTGACCTCTGGATCTGGATCTCCTGATTGGTCCGTCAGAGAAGCTGCTGAGTCGGCACCGGCGGAGGAGACGAGGTCAAGTTCAACGTGAGATTCAGCAGTTTTTAAATGAGGCGTCGCTGCGAGTCAGCGGAGCGAATCATCACCTCTTAGTCTGAACGATGTCATACGTATAATAATAATAATAATAATAATAATAATAATAACTGTCAACACACTGACCTCCAGATGTTGCTGTTAACACTTTAATTCACTTATCAAAGACACAACGTCTCAATCTGAGCTGGTCATCAACAGAGAAAGGTAAAAAGGTATAAAGACAGGATCTTGTTGATGTTGTCGTCCTCATCATCTTATGAGGCCTAAACTCTCTGGTTCTGGTTCTGGTCTCACTTGGAATCGAACCCTCGGCTCTCCTGAGGCGTCCAATCAGAGCACGAGCTGCTTCATCAGAGTCCACCGAGAAAACACCTGGTTCACTTCATCAGATGAATCAGTTCAGAGGAGGAAGCTCATCAGAGTTCACACATTCATCATGTAGTCCACATGAGTCCACATGAGTCCACATGAGGCCACATGAGGCCACATGAATCCTGATGAATCCTTCATGAAAATCTGTTCTGTAGACCATCAGAAACTAAAGGTCTACACGAGGACCAGGTCTTTAGGAGGACTAGGCCTACATGAGAACCAGCTCTTTAGGAGGACTAGGACTACATGAGGACCAGGTCTTTAGGAGGACTAGGACTACATGAGGACCAGGTCTTTAGGAGGACAAGGACTACATGAGGACCAGGTCTTTAGGAGGACTAGGACTACATGAGGACCAGGTCTTTAGGAGGACTAGGACTACATGAGGACCAGGTCTTTAGGAGGACTAGGACTATATGAGGACCAGGTCTTTAGGAGGATTAGGTACACATGAGGACCAGGTCTTTAGGAGGACTAGGACTACATGAGGATCAGCTCTTTAGGAGGACTAGGAGTATATGCGGACCAGGTCACCTCCCACCCCCCCCCCCCCCCAAACTGAGCTTCTGAGCCGCCCTGAAGACAGCAACACACAAATATATAAATATATTAGTATTATATATTATTATATATAATATATTGTATATTAATATATTAATATATTAACATATTAATATATTAATATATTGTCATTATATATACAGAAACACACAAATATATTAATATATTAGTATTATATATTATTATATATTATATATTGTATATTAATATATTATATTAATATATTATATTAATATATTAATATATTGCAGTGTGTCCCAGTTAGTCCCAGTGTGTCCCAGTTAGTTCCAGTGTGTCCCAGTTAGTCCCAGTGTGTCCCAGTTAGTCCCAGTGTGTCCCAGTTAGTCCCAGTGTGTCCCAGTTAGTCCCAGTGTGTCCCAGTGTGTCCCAGTGTGTCCCAGTGTGTCCCAGTTAGTCCCACTGTGTCCCAGTTAGTCCCAGTGTGTCCCAGTGTGTCCCAGTGTGTCCCAGTTAGTCCCAGTGTGTCCCAGTGTGTCCCAGTGTGTCCCAGTTAGTCCCAATGTGTCCCAGTTAGTCCCAGTGTGTCCCAGTGTGTCCCAGTGTGAGAGAGAGAGTTAACACCACATAGAATGAAGCTCTCCAATCACAGCTGTCCTCGTGTTCTCTCTCACATGGAAACCTGACAGACGAGTTCAGCGTCAAACTAACTTCACTGCATACGAATCAACAGACAGAATTACTGCAGTACAAGTACTAATACCACACTGTGAAAATACTGCAGTACAAGTACTAATACCACACTGTGAAAGTACTAATGCCACACTGTGAAAGTACTAATACCACACTGTGAAAGTACTGCAGTACAAGTACTAATACCACACTGTGAAAGTACTGCAGTACAAGTACTAATACCACACTGTGAAAGTACTGCAGTACAAGTACTAATACCACACTGTGAAAGTACTGCAGTACAAGTACTAATGCCACACTGTGAAAGTACTAATACCACACTGTGAAAGTACTGCAGTACAAGTACTAATACCATACTGTGAAAGTACTGCAGTACAAGTACTAATACCACACTGTGAAAGTACTGCAGTACAAGTACTAATACCACACTGTGAAAGTACTGCAGTACAAGTACTAATACCACACTGTGAAAGTACTGCAGTACAAGTACAAATGCCACACTGTGAAAGTACTAATACCACACTGTGAAAGTACTGCAGTACAAGTACTAATACCACACTGTGAAAGTACTGCAGTACAAGTACTAATACCACACTGTGAAAGTACTGCAGTACAAGTACAAATGCCACACTGTGAAAGTACTAATACCACACTGTGAAAGTACTGCAGTACAAGTACTAATACCACACTGTGAAAGTACTGCAGTACAAGTACAAATGCCACACTGTGAAAGTACTATACCACACTGTGAAAGTACTGCAGTACAAGTACTAATACCACACTGTGAAAGTACTGCAGTACAAGTACTAATACCACACTGTGAAAGTACTGCAGTACAAGTACTAATACCACACTGTGAAAGTACTGCAGTACAAGTACTAATACCACACTGTGAAAGTACTGCAGTACAAGTACTAATGCCACACTGTGAAAGTACTAATACCACACTGTGAAAGTACTGCAGTACAAGTACTAATACCACACTGTGAAAGTACTAATACCACACTGTGAAAGTACTTCAGTACAAGTACTAATACCACACTGTGAAAGTACTGGAGTACAAGTACTAATACCACACTGTGAAAGTACTGCAGTACAAGTACTAATACCACACTGTGAAAGTACTAATACCACACTGTGAAAGTACTGCAGTACAAGTACTAATACCACACTGTGAAAGTACTGCAGTACAAGTACTAATACCACACTGTGAAAGTACTAATACCACACTGTGAAAGTACTGCAGTAAAAGTACTAATACCACACTGTGAAAGTACTAATACCACACTGTGAAAGTACTAATACCACACTGTGAAAGTACTTCAGTAAAAGTACTAATACCACACTGTGAAAGTACTTCAGTAAAAGTACTAATACCACACTGTGAAAGTACTGCAGTAAAAGTACTAATACCACACTGTGAAAGTACTGCAGTACAAGTAGTACCTTGAACAGCAGCGCTTCATCTTCTCATATTCTATTCATCATCACATGTTAAATATACATCTAACATTATTATGTTTTATGATCCTTTGGACTTATACACGTTCTGACTGGATCAATGTTGAATCTATATATTATATATAATATATTATATATATAATATATTATTATATATTATATATATAATATATTATATATGATATATATAATATATAATATATCATATATTATTATATATAATATATTATATATAATATATCATATATTATTATATGTAATATATAATTTATGATATATTATATATATAATATATCATATATTATTATATATTATATTTTATATATTATATATATAATATATGATATATTATATATTATATATTATATATATAATATATCATATATTATTATAGATAATATATATGATATATTATATATTATATATTATATATATAATATATCATATATTATTATAGATAATATATATGATATATTATATATATAATATATCATATATTATTATATATTATATTTTATATATTATATATATAATATATGATATATGATATATTATATATATAATATATCATATATTATTATAGATAATATATATGATATATTATATATATAATATATCATATATTATTATAGATAATATATAATATATAATATATCATATATCATATATCATATATTATTATATATGATATATTATATATTATATATATGTTATATATATATATAGTGCTGGGCAAGTTAACACGTTAATATCACGTTAACGCATAAATTAATTAACGCCGACAATTATTTTACCGCGCGTTAACGCAGTTTGTTTTATTATTAAGCGACATTTTTAACACAAGAACCGTCAGACTGTCCTGAGGTCAGTGAACGCACCGTCAGACTCCTGAGGTCAGCGAGCGGTGAACAGCTGTTTGTGTGGCGTCTCTTCCGTCTCTTCCTGTTTCCTTCACCTACATTCCCCTGGGTCCTAAGTCCCTCCATGTACAGCTTCTCATCACCCTCTATGTACCAACGTACATTTATAACAAATACCACACATATTACGGTAATCAGCATTGCATGTGTGTCTGACCAAAATACCAAAAGAAGCAAAAAATAGATGATTCATTTAAATTATTGTTTGAGTTTTTAAAGTGTTTTGTTTGTAATATGTATAATAAGCATCATTTAGTATCACGACTGAGACTTTAACAAACATAACAACATGACGTAGATATGTTCTCAGTTCTCAAGGTGTATATTTAAATATCATCTCTTACACACATGAAGATAAAGTTGTGAACGGCTGAATATCTCTGATCAGAATCATTATAACTGTGTTATAACTGCTGCTGTGTAAAGGGAATACTGCTGCTAACAACAACCTGATGTGTTTAAAGTGTTTACACCAAATGTTATTGACCTTTAGTTCATATAGCAGTACTTATAGCATCATAGTATCATATAGCAGTATAAAATACAAGTGCACAATACACTACTTATGAATTCATTGTTGAACTTTGAGCATAACAATGAGATCAATCACGATTAAACATTGTAATCGTTGCCCAGCACTAATATATTTATATATATTATATTTCCTCGTGTCCCTGTTTCTCTCAGCCACTGAGTCCTGCTGTTTTCTAGTTAAGCTCCGCCCCTCCGCTGCTCACATCCAATCAGTGCCCAGCTTGTCCCTCTATTGGCAGGGTTGGGTAGTAATCTGATTAAATGTAATCCAGACCAGGAGAAGTACCTGATCAGAAAACAGATGAATATTAAATCATTCTGACCTTCAGCGCAGCAGCCTGTCTGTTCAGCTGTGAGGTCACGATGTGGCAGCGCTGACAGAGTCTCTGTAGCTCCTCCTCCTTCTCCTCCTCCTCCTGGTAGCGGCTCAGTTCTCCGGCGGACAGCGAGCCTTCAGGGTTCGGCCGTGACTCAGAGTCTCTCGCCTCCTCGTCATCGTCTCCTGCAGAGCGAAGACGCTTCCTGCTGAACGGTGAGTCCAGAGGAAGAAGAGTCTGACCCTCCACCACCTGGTCCAACAGAGGAACCGGGTCAGTCCTCTTTAGAGTCCACTGATCCTGTAGAGACTACTGATCCTGTAGAGACTACTGATCCTGTAGAGACTACTGATCCTGTAGAGACCACTGATCCTGTCGAGACCACTGAACCTGTAGAGACCACTGATCCTGTAGAGTCCACTGAACCTGTAGAGACTACTGATCCTGTAGAGACTACTGATCCTGTAGAGTCCACTGAACCTGTAGAGACTACTGATCCTGTAGAGACCACTGAACCTGTAGAGACTACTGATCCTGTAGAGACACTGATCCTGTAGAGACTACTGATCCTGTAGAGACACTGAACCTGTAGAGACTACTGATCCTGTAGAGACCACTGATCCTGTAGAGACTACTGATCCTGTAGAGACTACTGAACCTGTAGAGACTACTGATCCTGTAGAGACCACTGATCCTGTAGAGACCACTGAACCTGTAGAGACTACTGATCCTGTAGAGACCACTGATCCTGTAGAGACCACTGATCCTGTAGAGACCACTGATCCTGTAGAGACTACTGATCCTGTAGAGACTACTGATCCTGTAGAGACTACTGATCCTGTAGAGACTACTGATCCTGTAGAGACCACTGATCCTGTAGAGACCACTGATCCTGTCGAGTCCACTGATCCTGTAGAGACTACTGATCCTGTAGAGTCCACCAACAGGAGGACTCTCGTGAAGACAGGAAGTCTTTTAATGACTGAATGAAAGTCAATTGTTGATCAATGATACTGGATCGATCAAGTTGTTAGAGGAACGTTAACGGACTCAACATGTCGGAGGTTTATCTTAAATCAGCCAACACGCTGAGTAACGCTAGGCTAACGAGATAACTAGCTAGCTAGCTAGCTAGCAACAAGTGCTTTTTCGCCTACTTACCAGGTCATATTTATATTTTATGTACATTTATTGATTTTAAATTGGGGAAGCAAACATCTTTATGTAGATCGTCCAACAGTCGTAAACCTGGATTTAATGAACTAATCTCAGATGAAATGAATTCTCGTTGGTGAAACAAACTGTAGACGATCAGAGGAATTCATCATGACGTCGTCTCACACAGACAGGTGCAGCACAATCACCTGAGGTCACAAGACTTCACCTTCAAAATAAAAGCATGGACGCAGGTATTGCATTCATGTAAAAAAAAACATCAGCAGAAAAAGGAAAACTAGTACAAGAAGAAACACAGATGATGACATGCTCTTTGATTTAACTGTGGTTCTCTACAGCACTCATAGCTTACATTTATAATTCGGGTTTTAATTTGAAAGTCAGGAGCTGGCATCCTGTTTGTCAGAGTTAACGTGAACATAATCAACTGTGATACTCACTGCGTATCTCCTGTAGTCCGGTCTTTGAGCTCGAGCTGAGTCCCAGTACTGTGAGTACATCTCTGTAATAAACTATATTTAATAAACTATCTGATAATAAACTCTGAATATTTGATAAAATCTCTGAGTGACTTTCCTTCATCTGAGAGGCTTCAGTCTCTGCTTTCAATACAGTAGAGCTGAGTGTGTGTGTGTCTGTGTGTGTGTCTGAGTGTGTGTGTGTGTGTCTGTGTGTGTGTCTGAGTGTGTGTGTGTGTGTCTGTGTGTGTCTGTGTGTGTGTGTCTGTGTGTGTGTGTCTGTGTGTGTGTGTCTGTGTGTGTGTGTGTCTCTGTGTCTGTGTGTGTCTGTGTGTGTGTGTCTGTGTGTCTCTGTGTGTCTGTGTGTCTGTGTGTGTGTGTCTCTGTGTGTGTGTCTGTGTGTGTGTGTGTCTCTGTGTGTCTGTGTGTGTCTGTGTGTGTGTGTGTCTCTGTGTGTCTGTGTGTGTCTGTGTGTGTGTCTGAGTGTGTGTGTGTGTGTGTGTCTGTGTGTGTGTGTCTGTGTGTGTGTGTCTGTGTGTGTGTGTGTCTCTGTGTGTCTGTGTGTGTGTGTGTGTGTCTGTGTGTGTGTGTCTGTGTGTGTCTGTGTGTGTGTCTGTGTCTGTGTGTGTGTGTCAGGACTCTGGGATGAGGATAAAGATGATGTTATTGAAGCGTGAACTTTCCAACTGCAGGAAGCTGAAGTGAAGATCTGATGTGACACTGAGTTCGGTCACATGAACGATGAGTGAGTATTGATGAAGAGCCGTGGTACATTTACTCAAGTACTACACTGAAGTACAACGGTAAAGATAAAGTATTCTCCTCCACTACATCTCTGTAGTAAAAATACTTTGAGGACATTTATCTGACAGCTTTAGTTCCTCTACATATTATAGTGTGTTATGTAATAATCATCATTATATCATGATGTAATAATGATGTACTAATCATTATTACATAAGTAATGAGTGCGACATCCTCGTCTCAAACGTCTTGTCTCTGTCTTTTTGTCTCTGTCTCTTTGTCTCTCTGTCTTTTTGTCTCTGTCTTTTTGTCTCTCTTTGTCTCTCTGTCTTTTTGTCTCTCTTTGTCTCTCTGTCTTTTGTCTCTGTCTTGTCTTTTTGTCTCTCTGTCTCTGTCTTTGTCTTTTTGTCTCTCTGTCTCTGTCTTTGTCTTTTTGTCTCTCTGTCTCTGTCTTTTTGTCTCTCTGTCTTTGTCTCTCTGTATTTTTGTCTCTCTGTCTTTTTGTCTCTGTCTCTTTGTCTCTCTGTATTTTTGTCTCTGTCTTTTTGTCTCTGTCTTTGTCTCTCTGTCTTTTTGTCTCTCTGTCTCTTTGTCTCTCTGTATTTTTGTCTCTCTGTCTTTGTCTCTCTGTATTTTTGTCTTTTTGTCTTTGTCTCTGTCTCTTTGTCTCTCTGTCTTTTTGTCTTTGTCTCTTTGTCTCTCTGTCTTTTTGTCTTTGTCTCTCTGTCTCCGGCTCAGTACAGCGTGAGACTCACATCACAATCAGAGAGAAGAGAGCATTGTAGAACTCAAACACAATGAAAGCTTCAGTCACAGATGTGGATTCTTTACTGAATTAATTGTCTTTTTTCTCACAAAATAATAAATAAAGTACCGATAAGAGTTGTAGCATCTATGAAACTCTAACGATACCCTTCTGACCTTTGAGGCTCTTCGGTAAACTAACCACCGGGTCTCGTTAGGCCTGGCTCAGGTTTCGCTCGTTGAGGACGTCCTGGATGCACTGAGCTCCTCTTCTTCTCTATCTGCATGTATTCATGTCCCATTAATGTACATTAACTTCCTAAAGTTCTACATGTAAAGTATCACTGTATATGATGTGTGTTGTTACATTATATTCAGACTAAAGGTGTGTGACCTCACAACCTCCAGCTGCTTTTAATTATTTAATGACATCATGTCACGTATTTTAATTTCTGATAACTTCTGTAGATAAAGAAGCTTCATGTGCAAGAAAAGCCACAGATAATATTTAAAATGTAATAATCACACGATCACTCTGCTGATCCTCAGTGGCTTTAATAAGGAACAGAAGAGACACACAGTTATTGAAATACAGACGACAGACTTGTTTCTGCATCAGGTGAAATAAATAGGAGGAACATGGTGCGCCGGGTGCAACGGTGCTTAAAAAGAAAGTCACAGGTTTGAGTCCCAGATGTGCCAGCGTGCCACCGAGCAAGGTGCTAAAATGAATCGATGGGTTAAGAGCAGCTCTATAGAGCTGCTCTGTGGAGCTGCTCTAGGTGTTACTTTTGTTTACGGAGAACAAAACGTACGAGGAAATAAATACATGAAGAAAGTAAATAAAACTTCACAAAAAATAGAAAAGCTAAAAAAGGCACAAAAATATAGAAATCAACACGTTAATATATAATAAATTAATTCACCGTAATTTGTAGACTGAGGGTGAAATTGTAGGTAATTTGCGTAATGAAAGAACAGAAGTTTTCTCTTTTATTGATCGATTATTAGCGTCCGTGTTTATGTGAGCGGGTTTTTAAAAGAACGTTTAACGTTTAAAACATCAAATTATCAGAAGAACATCCTGACATTCACGCTAGCTGTTAGCTAACGAGCTAGCTGTTAGATAACGAGCCAACTGTTAGATAACGCGCTAACGTGCTAGCTGTATGCTAACAAGCTAGCTCTCAGTCCGTCCAGATGTCTGGTTCTACGTTCTTCCTTTAGGTCCTCTTTGGTATCGGTCCGTTCTTTATGGTTCTGCTGAATTCAGAGGCGACTCGTCGTTCAAACGTTAGTTTGAATTTTCGAGTGACGTCTCGAGTCATTGGTGTCAAAGTCAAAGTGTGTTTTCATTTAAAGTCTCTTGTTTCCCTTTTGTTTCTTTTCTAAAAATGTTCGAAAAACTTTATGTACACAAAAGAATCTGAGGTTAGAAATGTGACCGTTTAGTGGTGAGTTCACTGACAGCAGGAATCCTCAGCTTTGATTGAGACAGTCTCTGCTGTAACTCGAATATACAATAAGCTAATATAATACATTACATTATATAAACCGGTTCACCATATAACTTTGAACTATTATTCTGACTGAAGGTCATTTTAAGATTTTTACATATTTGTAATTCCAGACGCTTTGTTGTTTGTTGGATTTTGACATAAAAAGGCATTTAGTCATCTAAACACTGGAAATGTTGAAATGATTCTTTCATAATCTCAGTAAACACTCTGTCTGCTGTAGAATAATATATGTATATTAGTGGTAACATGAGTATTTACATATCTCTCGTTTCATTACGTTCTGATCCGTTGGAGGTTCCTTCAGCTCCGGCTCTGGAACCGTTGTCTCAGGTTGTTCACGCTGCTCTGCTGACCGGCTTCTGTCTTCGGTCCGGAGTTCGACCCTGCGGTCTGCGGTTCAACGTCCCGACGGTTGGAGGACGGCACCGCGGCGACGGCGAGCTCAGTTTTGCTTTTGACGTCCTGCCTCTGTTTGTACTCGTCGGACTGCTGGTAGACGCGGCAGCGGTCGATGACGGCCATGATGGAGATCTTCTCCCTGCTGGTGGGCGAACGGATCTGGATGTAGTTGTCGTCCTCGTCTTCTCGTGTTTCTTCAGCCTCTGGAAGCTTCTCCACCACGATGATCTTGTGCTCCTCATCGTTTGGTAGCGCCGCCTCGGCCGCCACGTAGTACCCGTCGTGGTCTCCGATAGCGACCTGGTCCTGGAGCTTCTGCAGCTCGGTCCTCTGCGCTCCGCTCAGCCGAGGGTCCAGAGAGTTCGCTCTCTGCAGACGCTTCCCGCGTTCCTCTCTGCCGGCGTCCCGGCCGTACGAGGGAACCTCGGCAGAAGCCCCGGCGGCGAGGAGGAGGCCGGAGGAGCAGCTGGAGCGCCTCCTCAGACCTCCATCAAACATCTGCTCCGGGATGGAGAGACTCCGGCCGACGGGACTCTTCTGGTGGTGGCCGTGGTCCGAGTATCTGGAGCGGAGCTCTCGGACGTCGGGCCAGTCGAAGCCCTCGATGGGAGGGGGGGCGCTGAGGGGGTTCAGAGGACTGCGGGAGCGAGCTCGACCAGGATCCACGACCGCTGAGCTGCAGGAAAGACTCTGGATCTGGTCCACGGGGCTCAGCAGTAGAGAGCTGGCCTGGTTATGAGAAACCAGCAGAGTCTGGTTGGGTTTACCTGCAGAACAGAAAACATCGAGAAGTTACCTTTTTATTCCAGGTTTTCTCTATTGAGTCTTAGTTTCACTGCGTTCTGTTTGATCCTCTGACAGCTGGAGGTTCTGGACCCGCTGGACTCACAACGTTATCAGAACTGATAAAACGACCAGCTTGTGCTGGTGGGCGACTGGTGGCTAAGTGGAGAGCAGGGCCATCCTTCAATCAGAGGATCAGCTGTTTGATCCCCGGCTCCGCTAGTCGCATGTCGATGTGTGCTTGAGCAAAGACACTTCACCCCAAAATGTCTCCCGTAGCTGAGCCGACGGTGTGGAATGTGAATGAATGTGATGGAACGTGACGGAATGTGAATGAACGTGACGGAACGTGAATGAACGTGACGGAACGTGAATGAACGTGACGGAACGTGACGGAACGTGAATGAACGTGACGGAACGTGACGGAACGTGAATGAACGTGAATGAACGTGAATGAACGTGACGGAACGTGACGGAACGTGAATGAACGTGACGGAACGTGAATGAACGTGACGGAACGTGAATGAACGTGACGGAACGTGAATGAACGTGACGGAACGTGAAGGAACGTGAATGAACGTGACGGAACGTGAATGAACGTGACGGAACGTGAATGAAGGTGACGGAACGTGAATGAAGGTGACGGAACGTGAATGAAGGTGACGGAACGTGAATGAACGTGACGGAACGTGAATGAACGTGACGGAACGTGAATGAACGTGACGGAACGTGAATGAACGTGACGTAAGGTGACGGAACGTGACGGAACGTGAATGAACGTGACGGAACGTGAATGAAGGTGACGGAACGTGAATGAACGTGACGGAACGTGAATGAACGTGACGGAATGTGAATGAAGGTGACGAAACCTGACGGAATGTGAATGAAGGTGACGGAACGTGATAGAATGTGAATGAATGTGACGGAACGTGAATGAACGTGACGGAACGTGAATGAACGTGACGGAACGTGAATGAACGTGACGGAATGTGAATGAACGTGACTGAACGTGACGGAACGTGAATGAACGTGACGGAACGTGAATGAACGTGACGGAACGTGACGGAACGTGAATGAACGTGAATGAACGTGACGGAACGTGAATGAACGTGACGGAACGTGACGGAACGTGACGGAACGTGAATGAACGTGACGGAACGTGACGGAACGTGAATGAACGTGACGGAACGTGACGGAACGTGAATGAACGTGACGGAACGTGACGGAACGTGAATGAACGTGACGTAACGTGACTGAACGTGACGGAACGTGAATGAACGTGACGGAACGTGACGGAACGTGAATGAAGGTGACGGAACGTGACGGAACGTGAATGAAGGTGACGGAACGTGACGGAACGTGAATGAACGTGACGGAACGTGAATGAACGTGACGGAACGTGACGGAACGTGAATGAACGTGACGGAACGTGACGGAACGTGAATGAACGTGACGGAACGTGACGGAACGTGAATGAACGTGACGGAACGTGAATGAACGTGAATGAACGTGACGGAACGTGAAGGAACGTAAATGAACGTGACGGAACGTGACGGAACGTGACGGAACGTGAATGAACGTGACGGAACGTGACGGAACGTGAATGAACGTGACGGAACGTGAATGAACGTGAATGAACGTGAATGAACGTGACGGAACGTGAAGGAACGTGACGGATCGTGACGTAATGTGAATGAACGTGACGGAACGTGACGGAATGTGAATGAACGTGACGGAACGTGATGGAACGTGAATGAATGTGACGGAACGTGACGGAACGTGAATGAACGTGACGGAACGTGAATGAACGTGACGGAACGTGAATGAACGTGACGGAACGTGAATGAACGTGACGGAACGTGACGGAACGTGAATGAACGTGACGGAATGTGAATGAACGTGACGGAACGTGACGGAACGTGAATGAACGTGACGGAATGTGAATGAACGTGACGGAACGTGACGGAATGTGAATGAATGTGAATGAACGTGACGGAACGTGAATGAACGTGAATGAACGTGACGGAACGTGAATGAACGTGACGGAACGTGAATGAACGTGACGGAACGTGAATGAACGTGAATGAACGTGACGGAACGTGAATGAACGTGAATGAACGTGACGGAATGTGAATGAATGTGACGGAACGTGACGGAACGTGAATGAACGTGACGGAATGTGAATGAACGTGACGGAACGTGACGGAACGTGAATGAACGTGACGGAACGTGAATGAACGTGACGGAACGTGATCGGCAGGTGTCACTGCCATCAGGGTGTGAATGGAAACTTATTGTAAGTCGTTTTGGATAACAGCGTCTGCTAAATGACTGTAATCTTTAATATATCCGTTTTTGATGTTTTGATTTCACTAAGTCAACTAACTAACCAACCAACCAAATAATCAACTAACTAATTAGGAACAAACCAGAATAATCCTTAAAGGTCTTTTTTCTTCCGTCTTGTATTTCACTCACTTTTACTCCTTTTTAATTAAATATTACATCTTTATCGTAAACTCCTTGATGATGTTTCCTCAAATCCCCATTTCTACATCCCAATGTCTGATATTCTTTAAATACTTTACTGCTCATTTAAATCAGTATTTAAGTGACTTGTGTCGTGAATTAAAATGAAGTTTGTTAATTTGTGCAAACTCAAAATCAATGGCGGACCCTGACAGTTGATATCTGAGGAACAGAACCCTAAACATCACAGTACCTGGAGCCTCCTTCTCCTCCACCACACAGGATAAAGTCCTCCTGCCCATCAGGACTCCCTGACTCCGCTGTCGGACCACCGGTTTGGTGGTTTTGATCCGCTGGCTGTACTGGCGGGCCAGATTGAGGACTTTGCTCTTGGTCTTGTCCACGTCGTCCAGCTCGTTCGAGTCCTCGTCGGCCGTTCCCCCCCCCGCCATCAGCCGGGTGACCCGAGGAACCGGAGCCCTGAGGCCGATGGCCTCGTCCCCAAACACCTTCAGGGTGTCCTTCAGACTTCCTGTCCGACTCACGCCGGATGATCTGAGCCTGAGGGGCGAAGGACTCGTGGATTCCTCAGTGATGGTGCTGAGGTCAGACGCTCCGCCCTCTTCGTCACAGCTGGTGTTTGAGGTCTTGACAGAGAGGCTGATGCCGGTTCCTCTTGGAGCTTCTTGGGATTGTTTGCGCCCTCCGCCGTCGCTTTGAGATCGGTCAATCTCTCGCTCCATCGTCTGCCAGATCGTGATCATTTCAGAGGAAGATCTGAACTCTTCGTCCTCAGATGGATTGTCCTGCAAGCTTTGAGATCTGGACCAGCGGCTGTCTTCTGAATCTTCTGGATCAGACCTGAAAGAGTCCAAAGAGTCACTAGAGACCATGCGACCCGAGGTATCCGTGGGTAAAGCCGAGCTCGACTCCAGACCGGAGGATGTGGTGGAGGTGGAGGGATTCGTCT
>JAFEUB010001381.1:95000-150000 GCA_024529925.1 Ophthalmolycus amberensis | reverse complement strand
TCAACAGGAAGTACTTCATCACATCTATCAACAGGAAGTACTTCATCACATCTATCAACAGGTAGTACTTCATCATGTCTATCAACAGGAAGTACTTCATCACGTCTATCAACAGGAAGTACTTCATCACATCTATCAACAGGAAGTAGTTCATCACATCTATCAACAGGAAGTACTTCATCACATCTATCAACAGGAAGTAGTTCATCACGTCTATCAACAGGAAGTAGTTCATCACATCTATCAACAGGCAGTAGTTCATCACATCTATCAACAGGAAGTACTTCATCACATCTATCAACAGGAAGTACTTCATCACATCTATCAACAGGAAGTACTTCATCACATCTAACAGGAAGTACTTCATCACATCTATCAACAGGAAGTACTTCATCACATCTATCAACAGGAAGTACTTCATCACATCTATCAACAGGAAGTACTTCATCACATCTAACAACAGGAAGTACTTCATCACATCTATCAACAGGAAGTACTTCATCACATCTATCAACAGGAAGTACTTCATCACATCTATCAACAGGAAGTAGTTCAAGTTGTTTGTGTTTACCGGACTGTCGTCGTCCCTGACGACCGTCTGGTGGAAACTCATCAGACTGACACGACAGAGCTTTCTTCAGCCGCTCAGGACTGTACCGATACCTGGGAGGGTCTACAGGTGAGAACAGGTGAGAACATCGACATTCAGTTATACACAGTTCATGTGACAAATACCACGACAGACAAACACCACGAGGACGGACGAACGCCACGAGGACGGACGGACGAACGCCACGAGGACGGACGGACGAACGCCACGAGGACGGACGGACGAACGCCACGAGGATGGACGGACACCACGAAGACAGACGGACGAACGCCACAAGGACGGACGGACACCACGAGGGCGGACGGACACCACGAGGACGGACGGACGAACACCACAAGGACGGACGGACACCACGAGGGCGGACGGACACCACGAGGACGGACGGACGAAAAAACCACAAGGACGGACGGAGGAACACCACGAGGGCGGACGGACACCACGAAGACGGTCGGACGAACACCACAAGGACGGACGGAGGAACACCACGAGGACGGACGGACACCACGAAGACAGACGGACGAACACCACAAGGACGGACGGACACCACGAGGGCGGACGGACACCACGAGGACGGACGGACGAACACCACAAGGACGGACGGACACCACGAGGGCGGACAGACGAACACCACGAGGACAGACGGACACCACGAAGACGGTCGGACGAACACCACAAGGACGGACGGAGGAACACCACGAGGACGGACGGACACCACGAAGACAGACGGACGAACACCACAAGGACGGACGGACACCACGAGGGCGGACGGACACCACGAGGGCGGACGGACGAACACCACAAGGACGGACGGACACCACGAGGACAGACGGACACCACGAAGACGGTCGGACGAACACCACAAGGACGGACGGAGGAACACCACGAGGACGGACGGACACCACGAAGACAGACGGCCGAACACCACGAGGACGGACGGACGGACGAACACCACAAGGACGGACGGAGGAACACCAAGAGGGCGGACGGACACCACGAGGACGGACGGACGAACACCACAAGGACGGACAGACGAACACCACGAGGACAGACGGACACCACGAAGACGGTCGGACGAACACCACAAGGACGGACGGAGGAACACCACGAGGACGGACGGACACCACGAAGACAGACGGACGAACACCACAAGGACGGATGGACACCACGAGGGCGGACATTTGTACACTTTTTAATACAAACATTCAACATTAACTTACATATGGAATCCATTTCCAAGATGGCCTCTTTAGCCTGAAACACACAAGACAACAATCATTTCTACCTTTGATGCTGATACTGGTCATACTGGTGCGTGTACTGGTGCGTGTACTGGAGCGTACACTGGTGCGTGTACTGGAGCGTACACTGGAGCGTACACTGGAGCGTGTACTGGTGCGTGTACTGGAGTGTATACTGGAGTGTACACTGGTGCGTGTACTGGAGTGTATATTGGAGTGTACACTGGTGCGTGTACTAGAGTGTATACTGGAGTGTACACTGGTGCGTGTACTGGTGCGTACACTGGTGTACACTGGTGCGTGTACTAGAGCGAACACTGGAGTGTACACTGGTGCGTGTACTGGTGAGTGTACTAGAGTGTACACTGGTGCATGTACTGGTGCGTGTACTGGAGTGTACACTGGTGCGTGTACTGGTGCGTGTACTAGAGTGTATACTGGTGCGTGTACTGGTGCGTGTACTGGTGTATACTGGTGCGTGTACTAGAGTGTATACTGGTGCGTGTACTGGTGCGTGTACTAGAGTGTACACTGGTGCGTGTACTGGAGTGTACACTGGTGCGTGTACTGGTGCGTGTACTGGTGCGTGTACTAGAGTGTATACTGGAGTGTACACTGGTGCGTGTACTGGTGCGTGTACTAGAGTGTATACTGGAGTGTACACTGGTGCATGTACTAGAGTGTATACTGGAGTGTACACTGGTGCGTGTACTGGAGTGTACACTGGTGCGTGTACTAGTGTGTATACTGGTGCGTGTACTAGAGTGTATACTGGTGTGTGTACTGGTGCGTGTACTGGAGTCTATATTGGAGTGTGTACTGGTGAGTGTACTGGAGTGTATATTGGAGTGTACACTGGTGCGTGTACTAGAGTGTATAATGGAGTGTACACTGGTGCGTGTACTGGAGTGTACACTGGTGCGTGTACTGGTGCGTGTACTAGAGTGTATACTGGAGTGTACACTGGTGCGTGTACTAGAGTGTATACTGGAGTGTACACTGGTGCATGTACTAGAGTGTATACTTGAGTGTACACTGGTGCGTGTACTGGAGTGTACACTGGTGCGTGTACTGGAGTGTACACTGGTGCGTGTACTAGAGTGTATACTGGTGTGTGTACTGGTGCGTGTACTAGAGTGTATACTGGTGTGTGTACTGGTGCGTGTACTAGAGTGTATACTGGAGTGTACACTGGTGCGTGTACTGGTGCGTGTACTAGAGTGTATACTGGAGTGTACACTGGTGCATGTACTAGAGTGTATACTGGAGTGTACACTGGTGCGTGTACTGGAGTGTACACTGGTGCGTGTACTCAAGTGTATACTGGTGTGTGTACTGGTGCGTGTACTAGAGTGTATACTGGAGTGTACACTGGTGCGTGTACTGGTGCGTGTACTAGAGTGTACACTGGTGTTGGTGGTGTCTGACCTTCTGTGGGATGATGGCCTGGTGGTTCTCCAGAATGATGCGTTTGATGTGATGAGCCCACAGCTTCTTCTCCTCCACCGTCTTCGTCTGGAAACATGAAGCAAACATTCTGCTTTTGATTTCAGTTTCCAGAGACACTGAAGGATCAACTCAACATGAAGGATTTTATATATATCAAAATAAATAGTGTATTTACACACATGTACATATTAAAGAATAAGAACATTTAGAAAAACTACAAATAATAAAATGATGGGGTTCCAGAAGAAAACATGAACAGGTGAGCAGGTGAACAAGTGAGCAGGTAAATAGGTGAGCAGGTGAGCAGGTAAACAGGTGAGCAGGTGAACAGGTAAGCAGGTAAACAGGTGAGCAGGTAAACAGGTAAACGGGTGAACAGGTGAACGGGTGAACGGGTGAGCAGGTAAACAGGTGAGCAGGTAAGCAGGTGAACAGGTGAACAGGTAAACAGGTAAGCAGGTAAGCAGGTGAGCAGGTAAACAGGTGAGCAGGTAAACAGGTAAACAGGTGAGCAGGTAAACAGGTAAACAGGTGAGCAGGTAAACAGGTGAGCAGGTAAACAGGTGAGCAGGTAAACAGGTGAACAGGTGAGCAGGTAAACAGGTGAGCAGGTAAACAGGTAAACAGGTGAGCAGGTAAACAGGTAAGCAGGTGAGCAGGTGAGCAGGTAAACAGGTGAGCAGGTGAGCAGGTAAACAGGTGAGCAGGTAAACAGGTGAGCAGGTAAACCGGTGAACAGGTGAGCAGGTAAACAGGTGAGCAGGTAAACAGGTGAACAGGTGAGCAGGTAAACAGGTGAGCAGGTAAACAGGTAAACAGGTGAGCAGGTAAACAGGTGAGCAGGTGAGCAGGTGAGCAGGTAAACAGGTGAGCAGGTGAGCAGGTAAACAGGTGAGCAGGTAAACAGGTGAGCAGGTAAACCGGTGAACAGGTGAGCAGGTAAACAGGTGAGCAGGTAAACAGGTAAACAGGTGAGCAGGTAAACCGGTAAACAGGTGAGCAGGTAAACAGGTGAGCAGGTAAACAGGTGAACAGGTGAGCAGGTAAACAGGTAAACAGGTGAGTAGGTAAGCAGGTGAGCAGGTAAACAGGTAAACAGGTGAACAGGTGAACAGGTGAGCAGGTGAGCAGGTAAACAGGTGAGCAGGTAAACAGGTGAGCAGGTAAACAGGTGAGCAGGTAAACAGGTGAGCAGGTAAACAGGTGAGCAGGTAAACAGGTGAGCAGGTAAACAGGTGAGCAGGTAAACAGGTGTAGATGATCTCACCTGAACGGTGTGAGGCTGTTTGGGATGTTTGTAATGAGTCACACTGAAGCTCAGAGAGTCTTTGGCGCTTTCAATCAGCATCAGAGTGGAGCACTGAAACCACACAGACATTAACAAACAAACATCTGGTTTCTTGTCTGGTTTTACTTCTGCAGTGTTTGAAAATCTTTGTCTTGATGAGTCAAACTACGTTACTTTGATTTATAGCATCTGTTTTAAGTATCTGATATCTATTGAATTATCATATACAACTATAAAATCGATTTTCCTTTGTCCATTTTCTTCCGTGTGTTGTGTAAAACATGTATAATAATTATTACATTCAGGTTGTTGGTGGACATCAGCAACCTCCATCACCGTTACCTGAATATTAGAACGCTATATTTTTATATGTATATATATATATATATTAGTGCTGGGCAAGTTAACGCGTTAATTTCGCGTTAACGCATTCATTCATTAACGCAGACAATTATTTTATCGCGCGTTAACGCATTATTTAAATTTTAAAAAAACAAAAACTTTTTTTTATTAAATTGAAAGACAAGAGACATACATATACATAACAACAAGAGGATGACAAGAACAGTGGGATAAAAGCCAGCAAACATCCTGTAGTCAGACTGTCTCATGTTCATCGTTTTGCATTAGAGATGTGATGTCCCTTCAGGGTTGCCGTAGAGAAAAGGCGACTTCCGCTGCTCTCCCTGGAGACTACTGGACATCGCTGGTAAAGTCAGCAGACACTCAGATCTCCGTGGTCAACTCAGCAGACACTCACATGTTAGTGCACCTATATGCTGACATTCACCGTAAACACATTTAAACGGCACAGATCGGGAGCGAGCGAAGGACTTTGAAAGTTAGCGGAAACATTAACGTGAGACAACATCCGGTTTCTTCAGACGAACATCCGGTTTCTTCAGAATAAGATGCCAACAAAGTATGAATTATATTCACATTAAGTATGAAACATGCTGCCTGCATCTCGTGAACCAAATGTTATTGACCTTTTCTTCATATAGCAGTACTTTAAAATAAAAGTGCACAATACACTACTTTATAATCCATTATTGAACTTTGCCATAACAATGAGATTAATCGCGATTAAATATTTGAATCGTTGCCCAGCACTAGTTTAAATATCGTTCTGCTGTTGTTAAAAGCGACCCTCCTTTACTTGAACTCTTGGAGACGTTCCTCCATGTCTTGACTTGATAAGTGGTCGTGTGGTGGGTGAAGCGTTCCTCACAGAGATGTACGTCTTGTAGACGTAATGTTCTCCGCGGCGTTTAGTGATCAGCAGCATGCGGTCGAACAGGAACAGCGTTCTCTCGTTTTTGGCACGGTGAACTTTGAAGGTTCCCTCCAGAACCAGTTCTCCGTAGGTGGTGAGGTCTGAACCTTTCCAGTTCAGCAGCAGAGACTGAACCTCCTGAAGAGAAACACAGTTCCATGTTGGCTCAAGTACAAGTACCTGAAACGTGTACTTTGTGAGCAGAGAGTACTGTGGCTGACCTGCAGTCTGACGGCGTGTTCGTGTTTCCTCTTCATGTCGTTGATGTACCAGGCCACGCCCGTCATGGTGTAGATGGCCTCCTCCACCACCTCATAGCCCGCCTCCTGAGGGTCAAAGTGCTTCGCTATCTCCTGCAGGAAACACCATCATCTTCATCATCCTCATCATGATGATACTGGATGATAATAACAGCTGTGTTGATGTCGTACCTGGAGCAGCAGGTGGTATTTGAGGATCCTCTGAACGGGTTTCAGCAGGTATGAGCCGAGAGGCAGCGAGCGCTTCAACGACGCCTGACGCTCCCGAAAGAACTTCGCCAGAGATTTACTGCTCATGCACTCCGTCAGAGCTGCAACCGAGCTGCAGCAAGAGGCACAACAACGAGGCGTCAACGGGGAGAGACAGGAGGGCAACAGTGGACCGTAGAGGACTGGGGTGGACTGTAGTGGACCGTAGAGGACTGGGGTGGACTGTGGTGGACCGTAGAGGACTGGGGTGGACTGTGGTGGACCGTAGAGGACTGGGGTGGACCGTAGTGGATGGTAGTGGACTGTAGAGGACCGTAGAGGACTGGGGTGGACCGTAGTGGACTGTAGAGGACTGGGGTGGACTGTGGTGAACCGTAGTGGACTGGGGTGGACTGTGGTGGACTGTGGTGAACCGTAGTGGACTGGGGTGGACTGTAGTGGATGGTAGTGGACTGTAGAGGACTGTAGTGGACTGGGGTGGACTGGGGTGAACCGTAGTGGACTGGGGTGGACTGTAGTGGATGGTAGTGGACTGTAGAGGACTGGGGTGGACCGTAGTGGACTGTAGAGGACTGTAGTGGACTGGGGTGGACTGTGGTGAACCGTAGTGGACTGGGGTGGACTGTGGTGGACTGTAGTGGACGGTAGAGGACTGGGGTGGACCGTAGTGGACTGTAGAGGACTGTAGTGGACCGTAGAGGACTGGGGTGGACCGTAGTGGACCGGGTGGACTGTGGTGGACGGTAGTGGACCGTAGTGGACGGTGGTGGACTGTGGTGGACTGTGGTGGACTGTAGTGGACTGTAGTGGACTGTGGTGGACGGTAGTGGACTGTGGTGGACGGTAGTGGACTGTGGTGGACGGTAGTGGACTGTAGTGGACTGTAGTGGACTGTGGTGGACGGTAGTGGACTGTAGTGGACTGTAGTGGACTGTGGTGGACTGTAGAGGACTGTAGTGGACTGTGGTGGACTGTAGTGGACTGTAGAGGACTGTGGTGGACTGTGGTGGACTGTAGTGGACTGTGGTGGACTGTGGTGGACTGTAGTGGACTGTAGAGGACTGTAGTGGACTGTAGAGGACTGTAGTGGACTGTAGAGGACTGTGGAGGACTGTAGTGGACTGTAGAGGACTGTGGTGGACTGTAGTGGACTGTGGTGGACTGTAGTGGACTGTAGAGGACTGTGGTGGACTGTAGTGGACTGTAGAGGACTGTAGTGGACTGTAGAGGACTGTGGTGGACTGTAGTGGACTGTAGAGGACTGTAGTGGACTGTAGAGGACTGTGGTGGACTGTAGTGGACTGTGGTGGACTGTAGTGGACTGTAGAGGACTGTAGAGGACTGTAGAGGACTGTGGTGGACTGTAGTGGACTGTAGAGGACTGTGGTGGACTGTAGTGGACTGTAGTGGACTGTAGAGGACTGTAGTGGACTGTAGAGGACTGTGGTGGACTGTAGTGGACTGTAGAGGACTGTAGAGGACTGTGGTGGACTGTAGAGGACTGGGGTGGACCGTAGTGGACTGTAGAGGACCGTAGTGGACTGTAGAGGACTGGGGTGGACCGTAGTGGACTGTAGAGGACCGTAGTGGACCGTAGTGGACTGTAGAGGACTGTAGTGGACTGTAGAGGACCGGGGTGGACTGTAGTGGACCGTAGTGGACTGTGGTGGACTGTAGTGGACGGTAGTGGACGGTAGTGGACTGTAGTGGACTGTGGTGGACGGTAGTGGACGGTAGTGGACTGTGGTGGACTGTAGTGGACGGTAGTGGACGGTAGTGGACTGTAGTGGACGGTAGTGGACTGTGGTGGACTGTGGTGGACTGTAGTGGACTGTGGTGGACGGTAGTGGACTGTAGTGGACGGTAGTGGACTGTGGTGGACTGTGGTGGACTGTAGAGGACTGTAGTGGACTGTGGTGGACTGTAGTGGACTGTAGAGGACTGTGGTGGACTGTGGTGGACTGTAGTGGACTGTGGTGGACTGTGGTGGACTGTAGTGGACTGTAGTGGACTGTGGTGGACTGTGGTGGACTGTAGAGGACTGTAGTGGACTGTAGAGGACTGTAGAGGACTGTAGTGGACTGTAGAGGACTGTGGAGGACTGTAGTGGACTGTAGAGGACTGTGGTGGACTGTAGTGGACTGTGGTGGACTGTAGAGGACTGTAGTGGACTGTGGTGGACTGTAGTGGACTGTAGTGGACTGTAGAGGACTGTAGTGGACTGTAGAGGACTGTGGTGGACTGTAGTGGACTGTAGAGGACTGTAGTGGACTGTAGTGGACTGTAGAGGACTGTGGTGGACTGTGGTGGACTGTGGTGGACTGTAGTGGACTGTAGAGGACTGTAGAGGACTGTAGAGGACTGTGGTGGACTGTAGTGGACTGTAGAGGACTGTGGTGGACTGTAGTGGACTGTAGTGGACTGTAGAGGACTGTGGTGGACTGTAGAGGACTGTAGTGGACTGTAGAGGACTGTGGTGGACTGTAGTGGACTGTAGAGGACTGTAGAGGACTGTGGTGGACTGTAGAGGACTGGGGTGGACCGTAGTGGACTGTAGAGGACCGTAGTGGACTGTAGAGGACTGTAGAGGACTGGGGTGGACCGTAGTGGACTGTAGAGGACCGTAGTGGACCGTAGTGGACCGTAGTGGACCGTAGTGGACTGTAGAGGACCGTAGTGGACTGTAGAGGACCGGGGTGGACTGTAGTGGACCGTAGTGGACTGTGGTGGACTGTAGTGGACTGTAGTGGACGGTAGTGGACGGTAGTGGACTGTAGTGGACTGTGGTGGACGGTAGTGGACGGTAGTGGACTGTAGTGGACGGTAGTGGACTGTAGTGGACTGTGGTGGACTGTAGTGGACTGTAGTGGACGGTAGTGGACGGTAGTGGACTGTAGTGGACTGTAGTGGACTGTGGTGGACTGTAGTGGACGGTAGTGGACGGTAGTGGACTGTAGTGGACGGTAGTGGACGGTAGTGGACTGTAGTGGACTGTGGTGGACTGTAGTGGACTGTAGTGGACGGTAGTGGACGGTAGTGGACTGTAGTGGACGGTAGTGGACGGTAGTGGACTGTAGTGGACTGTGGTGGACTGTAGTGGACTGTAGTGGACGGTAGTGGACTGTAGTGGACGGTAGAGGACTGTAGTGGACTGTAGTGGACTGTAGTGGACTGTGGTGGACTGTAGAGGACTGTAGAGGACTGTGGTGGACTGTGGTGGACTGTAGTGGACTGTGGTGGACTGTAGAGGACTGTAGTGGACTGTAGAGGACTGTAGTGGACTGTGGAGGACTGTGGAGGACTGTAGAGGACTGTGGTGGACTGTAGTGGACTGTGGTGGACTGTAGAGGACTGTAGAGGACTGTGGTGGACTGTAGAGGACTGTAGAGGACTGTATGGACTGTAGAGGACTGTGGTGGACTGTAGTGGACTGTAGAGGACTGTAGTGGACTGTGGTGGACTGTAGAGGACTGTAGTGGACTGTAGAGGACTGTGGTGGACTGTAGAGGACTGTAGAGGACTGTAGTGGACTGTAGAGGACTGTAGTGGACTGTAGAGGACTGTGGTGGACTGTGGTGGACTGTAGTGGACTGTGGTGGACTGTAGAGGACTGTAGAGGACTGTGGTGGACTGTAGTGGACTGTAGAGGACTGTGGTGGACTGTAGTGGACTGTAGAGGACTGTAGTGGACTGTAGAGGACTGTGGTGGACTGTAGAGGACTGTAGTGGACTGTAGAGGACTGTGGTGGACTGTGGTGGACTGTAGTGGACTGTGGTGGACTGTAGTGGACTGTAGAGGACTGTAGAGGACTGTGGTGGACTGTAGTGGACTGTAGAGGACTGTGGTGGACTGTAGTGGACTGTAGAGGACTGTGGTGGACTGTAGAGGACTGTAGTGGACTGTAGAGGACTGTGGTGGACTGTAGAGGACTGTAGTGGACTGTAGAGGACTGTGGTGGACTGTAGTGGACTGTAGAGGACTGTAGAGGACTGTGGTGGACTGTAGAGGACTGGGGTGGACCGTAGTGGACTGTAGAGGACTGTAGTGGACTGTAGAGGACTGTAGAGGACCGTAGTGGACTGTAGAGGACTGTAGTGGACTGTAGTGGACTGTAGAGGACTGTAGTGGACTGGGGTGGACCGTAGTGGACTGTAGAGGACTGTAGTGGACTGTAGTGGACTGTAGAGGACTGTAGTGGACTGTAGTGGACTGTAGTGGACTGTAGAGGACTGGGGTGGACCGTAGTGGACTGTAGAGGACTGTAGTGGACTGTAGTGGACTGTAGTGGACTGTAGAGGACTGTAGAGGACTGGGGTGGACCGTAGTGGACTGTAGAGGACTGTAGTGGACTGTAGAGGACTGTAGTGGACTGTAGAGGACTGGGGTGGACCGTAGTGGACTGTAGTGGACCGTAGAGGACTGTAGAGGACTGGGGTGGACCGTAGTGGACTGTAGAGGACTGTAGTGGACTGTAGAGGACTGGGGTGGACCGTAGTGGACTGTAGAGGACTGTAGTGGACTGTACTTACTTTGGGTAGTTGGTGCAGTACTGTGTGTAGATCTCAAAGTATTCGCTCTGAAAAGAAACAGTCATGAACATCGAGTCTGGTTCAGAGGGATGAAGAGTCTCAGCTGTTCTTCATCGTCATCATCATCAGTTATTGCTCACCTTCAGGACGAAGCACCTGGCGACGGCGACGGGGTCGTTGTCACAGAGATCCAGAGACTGAAGCAGCTCGCTGAGGACAGGAAACACTCGTCACCATCACCACGACAACAACGACATCACGACTACACTTCGATTGTTCAGTAAACATTAAAATCATTATTAAAATATGAAATGATTATTTAAGCAGCACATTGCACCTTCTGTTTGCACTTCTGGTCAGATGCTAAAGCTGCACGTCGTTGCACTTATCCAACGACAATAACGTTGAATCGCAATCTAAACGAGGAAATTTAAACATCTACAATTTAATGACAGCTGTTTAAGATCATGTGACCAGAATTTTTTTCATATAATTTTAAATGTTTCATGAGTTGAGAGTGAAGATGATCAGGAAGTGTAACGAGGTCACCTGACCAGCAGGTGGAACTGTCTCATCACTGTTCTCAAGTCTAAATAAAGGTCATACAAAATCAGTTCACCGCTTTATATCATGAAGAATAAAACAAACCAAATGGATTATTATTTATTATTATTGCGTGTTGTTGATTATTATTGATTATGATTGAGTGTTATTGATTATGATTGAGTGTTATTGATTATTATTGATTATGATTGAGTGTTATTGATTATGATTGAGTGTTATTGATTATTATTGAGTGTTATTGATTATGATTGAGTGTTATTGATTATTATTGATTATGATTGAGTGTTATTGATTATTATTGAGTGTTATTGATTATTATTGATTATGATTGAGTGTTATTGATGATTATTATTGATTATGATTGAGTGTTATTGATTATGATTGAGTGTTATTGATTATGATTGAGTGTTATTGATTATTATTGATTATGATTGAGTGTTATTGATTATGATTGAGTGTTATTGATTATTATTGAGTGTTATTGATTATTATTGATTATGATTGAGTGTTATTGATTATGATTGAGTGTTATTGATTATTATTGATTATGATTGAGTGTTATTGATTATGATTGAGTGTTATTGATTATTATGATTGAGTGTTATTGATTATTATTGAGTGTTATTGATTATGATTGAGTGTTATTGATTATTATTGATTATGATTGAGTGTTATTGATGATTATTATTGATTATGATTGAGTGTTATTGATTATTATTGAGTGTTATTGATTATGATTGAGTGTTATTGATTATTATTGAGTGTTATTGATTATTATTGATTTTGATTGAGTGTTATTGATTATGATTGAGTGTTATTGATTATGATTGATTATGATTGAGTGTTATTGATTATGATTGAGTGTTATTGATTATGATTGAGTGTTATTGATGATTATGATTGAGTGTTATTGATTATTATTGAGTGTTATTGATTATGATTGAGTGTTATTGATTATTATTGAGTGTTATTGATTATTATTGATTTTGATTGAGTGTTATTGATTATTATTGAGTGTTATTGATTATTATTGATTATGATTGAGTGTTATTGATTATTATTGATTTTGATTGAGTGTTATTGATTATTATTGAGTGTTATTGATTATTATTGAGTGTTATTGATTATTATTGATTTTGATTGAGTGTTATTGATTATTATTGAGTGTTATTGATTATTATTGATTATGATTGAGTGTTATTGATTATTATTGAGTGTTATTGATTATGATTGATTATTATTGATTATGATTGAGTGTTATTGATTATGATTGAGTGTTATTGATTATTATTGATTATGATTGAGTGTTATTGATTATTATTGAGTGTTATTGATTATGATTGAGTATTATTGATTATGATTGCGTGTTAGAGTTCATATTGCTGTCGTGTCACCTGTTGAACTCGTAGATGTCCTCGATGTTTCCAAACAGAAAGCAGACCTGCTCAGGACGGATGGACAGATCGCACTGATCGATGATGTGAGCCAGGTAGTCCTGGGGGCACAAATGATCTTGATTTAATTATTTACTAGATCTACTTCACTAAACATCACAATCACCAGTTAGAAAAATAATCAAATCAAAGACGGTGTGTCTCATGGGGTATTCAGTGATGCCCATGGGGAAGACATCGACGGTCTCACCGACTGCATCACGGACTATATTAACTTCTGTGTTGAGAACACCGTACCCACCAGGACTGTACGGTGTTTCTCAAATGGCAAACCCTGGATCTCTCCGGAGATAAAGGCCCTCCTCAAGGAGAAGAAGAGGGTTTTTAGATCTGGCAACAAAGAGGAGCTGAGGACTGTGCAGAGGGAGCTGAGGACGAAGATCAGGGAGGGGAAAGATGTCTACAGGATGAAGATGGAGGACCAGCTGCAGCAGAATAACACCGCCGGGGTCTGGAAGGGCCTCAAGGCGATTTCTGGGTTCAAGGGGCCCAACCAACAGCCTGAGGGGGACCAAAAGTGGGTGAATGAGCTGAACTTATTTTTTAACAGATTTGACCAGCCATCCACCCCTCCCCCCACCCAGTCCTCCCTGCTGCTGCAACCCCCATCATCTGCATCCCCTGTGGATTATTACCCCCCCTCCACCTCCCCCTTCCCACAGCACTCGGCTCCCCTCCACACCTCACACCTCTCATACTCAGCACTCTACGACCAGCAACCCACCCCCACTCCAACACACAGCACCCCACCCCCCAGAGTGTCCCTCAACCAAGTGAGGAATGAACTGAGGAGGATCAAGGCGAGGAAGGCCACGGGTCCAGACGGCATCAGCTCAAGGCTCCTCAAAACCTGCGCAGACCAGCTGTGCGGGATAGCGGAGCACATATTCAACTTGAGCTTGAGGCTGGGGAAAGTACCACAGCTATGGAAGACATCCTGCGTGGTACCGGTACCAAAGAACCCGCGGCCCAAGGACCTCAACAGCTACAGGCCGGTGGCGTTGACATCCCACCTGATGAAGACCCTGGAGAGGCTGGTCCTTGCCCATCTCCGCCCTCTGGTGAGTTCATCCCTGGACCCACTTCAGTTCGCCTACCAGTCCGGCATCGGGGTGGATGACGCCGTCATCTTCCTGCTGCAGAGATGCCTCTCTCACCTGGAAAAGGCTGGAAGCACTGTGAGAGTCATGTTCTACGACTTCTCCAGTGCCTTCAACACCATCCAGCCTTTGCTTCTGAGGGACAAGCTGGAGCAGACCGGGGTGGACCACCACCTCACTGCATGGATCCTGGACTACCTCACCAACCGTCCACAGTATGTGCGGATACGGGAGTGTGAGTCAGATCGGGTGTCCTGCAGCACAGGGGCCCCACAGGGAACCGTTCTAGGCTCCATTCCTCTTCTCCATTTACACCTCGGACTTCAAACACAACTCTGCAAACTGCCACCTGCAAAAGTTCTCTGACGACTCTGCAATCGTCGGCCTCATCTCCGCCGATGATGACAGAGAATACAGGGAACTAAACCAGGACTTTTTAGGATGGTGCCAGCGGAACCGCCTCCACATCAACTCCAGCAAGACCAAGGAGCTGGTGGTGGACTTCCGCCGGGGTAAACGCCCTCCTCCAACACCGGTGAGCATCCAGGGACTGGACATTGAGGTCGTGAAGTCGTATAAGTACCTGGGTGTTCACTTGAACAATAAACTGGACTGGACTGACCACGCTCACGCTCTTTATAAAAAAGGACAGAGCAGACTCTTTCTGCTGAGGAGACTGAGGTCTTTTGGGGTGCAGGGAGCACTCCTGAAGACCTTCTTCGACTCCGTGGTGGCATCAGCCATCTTCTATGGAGTGGTCTTCTGGAACAGCAGCATCGCGGCAGCTGACAGGAGGAGACTGGACAAACTGGTGAGGAAGGCCAGCAGCGTGCTGGGATGTCCACTGGATACTGTGGAGGTGGTGGGAGACAGGAGGATGATGGCGAATCTCTCATCCCTGATGAGCCACGCCTCCCACCCCATGCAGGACACTCTGGCAGCTCTGCACAGCTCCTTCAGTCACCGGCTGATTCACCCCCGGTGTCTGAGGGAGAGGTACCGCAAGTCCTTTCTCCCCGCTGCTGTCAGGCTGCACAACAAACTGCTCTCGGTGGACCACTAACACACTGAACACTTGAACACGAACACTTTGCACACACTGAACACTTTAATTCATTCACCTGGTGCAATATCTCATCTAATCCGTGCAATATCCAATATGTTTTAAGTATTTACCTGATCCGCCTGTATATTCTGTATATTCTGTATATACTGGCATATTTAGTATATCTAATACTCTTCTTACTGTCGTATTTTATTACTGTTCTACTGTTTACTGTTTAGTTTATTATATTACTTGTTTTTTATCTTTATTTTATTACTTGTGAGCAATGCTGCTGTAATCCTGTAATTTCCCCACTGAGGGACTAATAAAGGATTATCTTATCTTATCTCTTCCAGTCCAGCAGGGGGCAGTATTGACTCTGACTATAAACTGATTACTTCCTGTTTGGATCAACGCGCAGATTCAAGTGATCACATCTGAAGTTTGTCTCTGCACTTTGATTTTAGGACAGAAAAGACGTCTTTTTTTGTTTTTTTACTCTTTAAATGTTTCCATGCAAGACGAGTGTCCACGTCTCACTGTGTCTGCAGGACGAGTGTCCGCGTCTCACTGTGTCTGCAGGACGAGTGTCCGCGTCTCACTGTGTCTGCAGGACGAGTGTCCGCGTCTCACTCTGTCTGCGTCTCACTGTGTCTGCGTCTCACTGTGTCTGCAGGACGAGTGTCCGCGTCTCACTGTGTCTGCAGGACGAGTGTCCGCGTCTCACTGTGTCTGCAGGACGAGTGTTCGCGTCTCACTGTGTCTGCAGGACGAGTGTTCGCGTCTCACTCTGTCTGCGTCTCACTGTGTCTGCAGGACGAGTGTCCGCGTCTCACTCTGTCTGCGTCTCACTGTGTATGCAGGACGAGTGTCCGCGTCTCACTGTCTGCAGGACGAGTGTCCGCGTCTCACTCTGTCTGCGTGTCACTGTGTCTGCAGGACGAGTGTTCGCGTCTCACTGTGTCTGCAGGACGAGTGTTCGCGTCTCACTCTGTCTGCGTCTCACTGTGTCTGAAGGACGAGTGTCCGCGTCTCACTGTGTCTGCAGGACGAGTGTTCGCGTCTCACTCTGTCTGCGTCTCACTGTCTGCAGGACGAGTGTTCGCGTCTCACTCTGTCTGCGTCTCACTGTGTCTGCAGGACGAGTGTCCGCGTCTCACTGTGTCTGCAGGACGAGTGTCCGCGTCTCACTGTGTCTGCAGGACGAGTGTTCGCGTCTCACTGTGTCTGCAGGACGAGTTTCCGCGTCTCACTGTGTCTGCAGGACGAGTGTTCGCGTCTCACTGTGTCTGCAGGACGAGTGTCCGCGTCTCACTGTGTCTGCAGGACGAGTGTTCGCGTCTCACTGTGTCTGCAGGACGAGTGTTCGCGTCTCACTCTGTTCGCGTCTCACTGTGTCTGCAGGACGAGTTTCCGCGTCTCACTGTGTCTGCAGGACGAGTTTCCGCGTCTCACTGTGTCTGCAGGACGAGTGTTCGCGTCTCACTGTGTCTGCAGGACGAGTGTCCGCGTCTCACTGTGTCTGCAGGACGAGTGTTCGCGTCTCACTGTGTCTGCAGGACGAGTGTCCCCGTCTCACTGTGTCTGCAGGACGAGTGTCCGCGTCTCACTGTGTCTGCAGGACGAGTGTCCGCGTCTCACTGTGTCTGCAGGACGAGTGTTCGCGTCTCACTGTGTCTGCAGGACGAGTGTCCGCGTCTCACTGTGTCTGCAGGACGAGTGTCCGCGTCTCACTGTGTCTGCAGGACGAGTGTTCGCGTCTCACTGTGTCTGCAGGACGAGTGTCCCCGTCTCACTGTGTCTGCAGGACGAGTGTCCGCGTCTCACTGTGTCTGCAGGACGAGTTTCCGCGTCTCACTGTGTCTGCAGGACGAGTGTCCCCGTCTCACTGTGTCTGCAGGACGAGTGTCCGCGTCTCACTGTGTCTGCAGGACGAGTGTCCGCGTCTCACTGTGTCTGCAGGACGAGTGTCCGCGTCTCACTGTGTCTGCAGGACGAGTGTCCGCGTCTCACTGTGTCTGCAGGACGAGTGTCCGCGTCTCACTCTGTCTGCGTCTCACTGTGTCTGCAGGACGAGTGTTCGCGTCTCACTGTGTCTGCAGGACGAGTGTCCGCGTCTCACTGTGTCTGCAGGACGAGTTTCCGCGTCTCACTGTGTCTGCAGGACGAGTGTTCCGCGTCTCACTGTGTCTGCAGGACGAGTGTTCCGCGTCTCACTGTGTCTGCAGGACGAGTGTTCGCGTCTCACTGTGTCTGCAGGCTCACTGTGTCTGCAGTCTCACTCTGTTCCGCGTCTCACTGTGTCTGCAGGACGAGTTTCCGCGTCTCACTGTGTCTGCAGGACGAGTTTCCGCGTCTCACTGTGTCTGCAGGACGAGTGTTCGCGTCTCACTGTGTCTGCAGGACGAGTGTCCGCGTCTCACTGTGTCTGCAGGACGAGTGTTCGCGTCTCACTGTGTCTGCAGGACGAGTTTCCGCGTCTCACTGTGTCTGCAGGACGAGTGTCCCCGTCTCACTGTGTCTGCAGGACGAGTGTCCGCGTCTCACTGTGTCTGCAGGACGAGTGTCCGCGTCTCACTGTGTCTGCAGGACGAGTGTCCGCGTCTCACTGTGTCTGCAGGACGAGTGTCCGCGTCTCACTCTGTCTGCGTCTCACTGTGTCTGCAGGACGAGTGTTCGCGTCTCACTGTGTCTGCAGGACGAGTGTCCGCGTCTCACTGTGTCTGCAGGACGAGTGTCCGCGTCTCACTGTGTCTGCAGGACGAGTGTCCGCGTCTCACTGTGTCTGCAGGACGAGTGTCCGCGTCTCACTGTGTCTGCAGGACGAGGGTCCGCGTCTCACTGTGTCTGCAGGACGAGGGTCCGCGTCTCACTGTGTCTGCAGGACGAGGGTCCGCATCTCACTGTGTCTGCAGGACGAGGGTCCGCGTCTCACTGTGTCTGCAGGACGAGGGTCCGCGTCTCACTGTGTCTGCAGGACGAGGGTCCGCATCTCACTGTGTCTGCAGGACGAGTGTCCGCATCTCACTGTGTCTGCAGGACGAGGGTCCGCGTCTCACTGTGTCTGCAGGACGAGGGTCCACGTCTCACTCTGTGTCAGAGAGTCTCTGTCTTGTTGAGGACAGTTTGGACGTCATCCTGCAGGTTCAGATCTTCACTATGGGTCCAGGTTTATCTGTGATCCTCACTGTTACATAAGCAGCTAATCCAGAAGGTCTTAAGCAGTTAATTATAGTCTTTACCGGCTGTATTTAAAGGAGTCCTGTCCTCTGAGACTCTGTCCTCTGATCTAAAGTCTCTATATTCTACTGAATGTATCTGTATTTAAAGGAGTCTGTCCTCTAGGGGGCGGGACTAGAACGTCCTCGAGGACTCACCTCTACGATCATCCGCAGGTCTCTGACGTACATCCTCTCGGTCTCGATGATCTCCATGATGACCCGGTCCAGGTAGGTCAGCTGAGGGTTCGGCGCCATGCTCCTGCTGATGAACGGGGACGCCGGGTGGCGCCGGCTGGAGAGGCGGCTCGGCGTGGATTCTTTGTTGTTGTTGTTGTTGTGTATGAGGCCGAGGCTGCGCCCCTTAAAGGCAGGCTCCCGGCTAGGCCCCGCCCCCCTTACGCCCCCTGCAGGGATGAAGTCCACGTCGGAGGTCTGGGTGGTCGGCGGCGGGACGAGGTTGTCGTCTCGGGAGGATCCGGAACCAGAGGACAGAGTGGAGATCAGGCTCGCCGGGCGGTGGTCCGAGGCCTCGGAGGGCGTGGCCTCATTACTGCTGATGGAGGCGGCGGACAAGCGGGAGGAGTCTGGGGGGGGGGGGGGGGGGGGGCAGATAGTCAGGAAACTGTTTTAATGAAGAGATCTCCATCAGAAGAGTTCTTTGATTAGCTGATCAGGATCATGGCCCTGAACTTTTAAACTCAGTACTGAGGAGAACTAAATCAATCGTTTTGTCCTGAAACGTTTTGTTCTGAAACTGCAAAAACAAACAGTGACGCTTAAACCCCAGAACCTCCTAAACCCTGACCCTCAAACCCCAGAATATTCTAAACCCTGACCCTTAAACCCCAGAACCTCCTAAACCCTGACCCTTAAACCCCAGAACCTCCTAAACCCTGACCCTCAAACCCCAGAATATCCTAAACCCTGACCCTTAAACCCCAGAACCCTGACCCTTAAACCCCAGAACCTCCTACACCCTGACCCTCAAACCCCAGAACCTCCTAAACCCTGACCCTTAAACCCCAGAACCCTGACCCTTAAACCCTAGAACCTCCTAAACCCTCACCCTTGAAGTGAATGTGAAAACCTCCAACTTCCCTCTTTTTACACAATCAGAGTCCAATAGTGCTCACTGACGGCTGACTTTCACAATAAGAGTCAGTGAGGAGATGTTTCAATATAAAAAGAGGAGTTCATTTTTTGTTCCCGAGGATCTGAAGTGAGAATAATGAGTTCTGTTTCGAGTCGAAATGAAGAACTGACAATCATCACGACTCCAAACATCTGGAATGTTTCACCTTGTTTTTATCTGTTGAGGAATTTAAAGGATCAGGTTTGTGAAGGAGGAGGAGGAGGAGGAGGAGGAGGAAGAGGAGGAGGAAGAGGAGGTTCCCTCATTAATCATCTGATCACACCATTAACAACCATTGATTGAGGATTTGTTGTGGTCACAGTTAGATTTGAGGAACATGCTGTTGATTCTCTCTCTTCACACGACTCTGAGCGCAGATGGAAACTTTAGCCATTTTAACAGAGAAATTTAAATAATTTTAATGAATAAATATGTTAAAACAAGTGCAACAAAGTAAAAACAATCATGAAGTCATGTTCCAATATAGATATCACACATGCTAACGTACTATGAAGCTAAACATGATAGCATTTGACACTAGCACTACAAACGTTTAAAGGTTTAAGGGCTTCTTGTTCACACGTTATCATGCTAAATGATTCATGTTCACTTGTCAACCAAACGTGCAAATGATTTTTATCTAAATTTAGATTTTTCCACCTCCAAATAACCAAATAACCAACTTCCACCAGTTAGCGTGCTAACAGCTAGCTAACCAGAGCCTCATAATTCACACGAAAACATCGTGTGTGGAAACAGACGAGTTTAACGTTAGCGAACATACCGGCTAACCACTCAGAGGGTTTAGCTAAATATCTGAGCAGCAGCGATACTGACAGTCCACCTGAGACACAGAACACAACAAGCAGCAAACATTAGCAGCAGAAAAACACAGAAGAAGAACTCATTAACTGCCATGAAATGTTCAAAGTAAGCTAGCTAAGTAAGCTAACGAATGTTAGAAAACTCAAGCTAACATGTTCAACATTGCACATTAAATGTTAGCGTGAAATAAACATGGTAATAGCTTAAAGTTAGCATGCTAACTCGGTTAAGTAAGAAAACAAGTAAAACAACAATCTGTTATTTATAAAATATATTTTAATGAATCAAATATGGCCGACTGCTGTGAGGAAGTGACACCAAGTCATTCTGTGTTTATAAACTTATATTATAGTTATAACAGTATTATGTTATTATTAGTGCTGGGCAAGTTAACGCGTTATTATCGCGTTAACGCATTAATTAATGAACGCCGACAATTATGTTATCGCGCGTTAACGCAGGTTTTTATTAGTAAAGTGCGTTGCTCACTGGCAGCGGTGGAGGAAGTCTTCAGACTGCGTTGGTGCAGCGTGTGGGAGGAGTTTAGTTAAACTAAAGCAACACAAGCTAACATGCTACAGAGAAGTGAGACAAACTGCAGGTTAGTGTTGTGGAAGATGTCGGTCTGAGGAACGTTCTCAAGCTGCGTTCACGTCAAGAATGAGCTAAGAAAGTTCGTGGAAAGATTAACGTGAGACAACATCCGGTTTCTTCAGACAAACATCCGGTTTTCAGAGTAAGATGCCAACAAAGTATGAATTATAGTCACATTAAGTATGAAACATGCTGCCTGCATCTCGTGAACCAAATGTTATTGACCCTTTGTTCATATAGCAGTACTTTAAAATAAAAGTGCACAATACACTACTTTATAATCTATTATTGAACTTTGCCATAACAATGAGATTAATCACAAAAAAATCCATGCGATTAATCGCGATTAAATATTTGAATCGTTGCCCAGCACTAGTTATTATATTATACAATAGTTATGTTATTATTATGTTGTTCTTCTATTATAGTTATAATAGTTACTATGTTATTATAATATAGTAATACTTAGTCAGACCTCGTGTAATAAACAAAAGCAGCTCAGCTGTGAGATTCTCCCATTCTGTTTATGTGTCCTGAATGCATCATTAACAGCTCAGTGTTTGTTAGTTAGTTTGTTTGTTTGTTTATTGGAATGAAGATGAAGCTCATTTTCTTCTTCAGGCAAATCAGAAAAGCACACAAGAGTGTGTGCTTGAAGGAAAACAAATTCAGACTGGACACACACACACACACACAGCAGGAAGAGGACTTGTTGACTCCATGTGACGGCATGAGAGCGTGTGGACCAATCACAGCTCAGCGTTTACTTTCAAACACATGTGAACTTTGACCTCTGCTGCAGTAAAGCAGAGATCTGATGGTGAGTTCATGTACACACAGAAAAGTGGTAAACCTAAACGTTCTGATAAAACATGACTTTAAGAGTTTAAATAAAGTTTTCTGTCGTCTGACGACGCTCTGCAACGACTCACCCAACCAGACAAACACTCGTCTGAGCCGACACTCCTCCACGATGCTGCTGAAGGAGGTCTTCACCTCCTCCTCTGAACACGAAAACCTCACCTCACCTCCTCCTCTCCTCTGATAACCCATCACCTCTCACTACAAACTCCTTCTCAGACGTTACAACAACTTTCAGGTTTCCTGAAGGCTCCAAAATGAAGAGAGACACATGGACACACCTCCTTTAACGACACAGAGAGGAGGAGGAGGAGCAGGAGGGGGAGCAGGAGGGGGAGGGGGAGCAGGAGGAGGAGGGGGAGGAGGAGCAGGAGGGGGAGCAGGAGGAGGAGCAGCAGGAGGAGGAGGAGGAGCCAGGAGTAGGAGGAGAAGGAGGAGGAGCAAGAGTTGAGAGAGGAAGGAGAGGAAAAAGCCAAAGAACAGTAGGAAGAGGAGCAGGAGGAAAAAGGGGAGAAGTAGAAGAAGAAGAAGTAGAAGAAGAAGAACCATGGTCAAGTGACAGACAGGTGAAGAGACACCTGTTGAACAGACTCACTCTCTAGATTTCCGCTCATCAGATATTAATGTGGAGATTAAACTGATGAGTTTATCTCCTTCACTGAGTCCAGATGTTCAAACAGCTGTTCTCACAAACAAACAGTTAGATCACATGACTGTTATGACGACATCAGAAGCTTCTCTCTTCAATCCCTCTGAACTTTATTCAACACGCTGCTTAAGAACAGATAATTATCATTAAACTTATATTATTAATGCAAAGCAAGAGGAGACTCTGCTGTTTCATCTGCTGCGCGTGTGTGCGTGTGTGTGTGTGTACGTGTGTGTGTGTGTACGTGTGTGTCTGTGTGTGTGTGTCTGTGTGTGTGTGTACGTACGTGTGTGTGTGTGTGTGTGCGTGTGTGTACCATGAACCAGTCCACACCACCACGAACCACACCACCATGAACCAGTACACACCACCATGAACCACACCACCATGAACCAGTCCACACCACCATGAACCACACCACCATGAACCAGTACACACCACCATGAACCACACCACCATGAACCAGTACACACCACCATGAACCACACCACCATGAACCACACCACCACGAACCACACCACCACGAACCAGTACACACCACCATGAACCACACCACCATGAACCACACCACCACGAACCACACCACCACGAACCACACCACCACGAACCACACCACCACGAACCACACCACCACGAACCAGTCCACACCACCACAAACCAGTACCCACCACCACAAACCAGTACACACCACCACGAACCAGTACACACCACCACGAACCAGTACACACCACCACAAACCAGTCCACACCACCACAAACTAGTCCACACCACCATGAACCAGTCCACACCACCATAAACCAGTCCACACCACCATAAACCAGTCCACACCACCATGAACCAGTCCACACCACCACAAACCAGTCCACACCACCACGAACCAGTACACACCACCACAAACCAGTACACACCACCACGAACCAGTACACACCACCACGAACCAGTACACACCACCATAAACCAGTCCACACCACCACGAACCAGTACACACCACCACGAACCAGTACACACCACCATAAACCAGTCCACACCAACATGAACCAGTCCACACCACCACGAACCAGTACACACCACCACAAACCAGTACACACCACCATAAACCAGTCCACACCACCATAAACCAGTCCACACCACCATAAACCAGTCCACACCAACATGAACCAGTCCACACCACCATGAACCAGTCCACACCACCATGAACCAGTCCACACCACCATGAACCAGTCCACACCACCATGAACCAGTACACACCACCATGAACCAGTCCACACCACCATGAACCAGTCCACACCACCATGAACCAGTATAAACACTTGTTGCCATGGTGGTCACGTCAGCAGAGTGCTCCTCTCTTATGCAACAAAGTCAATTGGATCTCTCACTCTAAAAACTACACTACCCATGAGCCTCAGGGTCTGTTGCTAAGGAGACGTCTCCATCCAGAGCATCAGGAACAGACTCTGGATCAGCTGTTGAAGCACCAACCAGACTCTTCACAAAAACAGGATTTAAGGAACAACTTTGTCTCCAGTTACACACACACACACACACTCTAAAATCCCAGCCTACCTTGAACAGAGCACTGAGACAGAAAGAGACGGGGGTCCGACAGAAACCAGGACTCCTCTGGTCTATCCAGGTCTGAGCGTGTCCATGTCTGTTCAGGTCCGAGCGTGACAATCTACCTGCAGCTCTGGC
Organism: Ophthalmolycus amberensis; assembly: GCA_024529925.1. Taxonomy (NCBI): domain Eukaryota; kingdom Metazoa; phylum Chordata; class Actinopteri; order Perciformes; family Zoarcidae; genus Ophthalmolycus; species Ophthalmolycus amberensis. The sequence goes on along the minus strand of JAFEUB010001381.1, from coordinate 125,999 downwards.
ATGAGGGGGGGGGGGGGGGGGGGGGGGGAGGGGGGCGGGGCTTAATCCAATTGGCCTCAGTGTGAGGAGCAGACCTGCCACCTGCTGGACTGGAGTCATGATCTCAGGGCTGACTTGTGTTATTGAGGTTTTCTATGATGACATCACAGTGCTTCATCTGATGATAATAATCTGGAGGATAATAAGTGAAGCCTGTTGCGTAACAATAATCAATGATTGATGAGTCACTTCCTGTTTGAGAGAAACAAGCTCAACAATGAACTGAATAGCTGGTTACTGGTTTAATGATGACAGTAGTAGTGGGAGCATACTGGAGTGTTGACTCAGTGACATCATCACCACCATCATCAACAAATATTGATGAAGCAGGTGTGTCTCAAAGTCGTTTGGTTCTCAGTGATCTGTTTTCTTCTCACATCGACTGAAAGTTAACAACAACAATAAATAATTTATGCTGTCTGTGACAACCAATAATAATCAACAATCAATATAAACATCCTTTATCCATTTATAATGTATCAACCTCCACAGAGAAGAAGAGCTTTAGACGGTTATTAGAGACAGAAAACTAAATATAGAAACATAATATGTAAATGTGTGGTCTCCACCTTTTACTTCTCCAGTGAGGGTTGATGGGAAATGTAGTCTGTTAGAGTCCCTGCTAAGTCTGCTAGAGTCCACTAAAGTCCGTTAGAGCCTGCTAGTGTCCAAGTGTCCGCTAGAGTCAGCTAGAGTCAGTTAGTGTCCGCTAGTGTCCGTCAAGAGTCCGCTAGTGTCCGCTAGAGTCCAAGTGTCCTCTAGAGTCCGCTAGAGTCAGCTAGAGTCAGCTAGAGTCAGCTAGTGTCCGTCAAGAGTCAGCTAGAGTCAACTAGAGTCCGCTAGTGTCCGCTAGAGTCCGTTAGAGTCCAAGTGTCCGCTAGAGTCCGCTAGAGTCAACTAGAGTCAGCTAGAGTCAGTTAGAGTCAGCTAGAGTCAGCTAGTCAGTTAGTGTCCGCTAGTGTCCGCTAGAGTCCGCTAGAGTCAGCTAGAGTCAGCTAGAGTCAGTTAGTGTCCGTCAAGAGTCAGCTAGTCAGCTAGTGTCCGCTAGAGTCAGCTAGAGTCCGCTAGTGTCCGCTAGAGTCAGCTAGAGTCAGTTAGTGTCCGTCAAGAGTCAGCTAGAGTCAGCTAGAGTCAAATAGAGTCAAATAGAGTCCGCTAGAGTCCGCTAGTGTCCGCTAGAGTCCGCTAGAGTCAGCTAGAGTCAGCTAGAGTCAGTTAGTGTCCGTCAAGAGTCAGCTAGAGTCAGCTAGTGTCCGCTAGAGTCAGCTAGAGTCCGCTAGTGTCCGCTAGAGTCAGCTAGAGTCAGTTAGTGTCCGTCAAGAGTCAGCTAGAGTCAGCTAGAGTCAAATAGAGTCAAATAGAGTCCGCTAGAGTCCGCTAGTGTCCGCTAGAGTCCGCTAGAGTCCGCTAGAGTCAGCTAGAGTCAGTTAGTGTCCGCTAGTGTCCGCTAGAGTCCGCTAGTGTCCGCTAGTGTCCGCAAGAGTCAGTTAGAGTCAGTTAGTGTCCGCTAGTGTCCAAGTGTCCGCTAGAGTCAGCTAGAGTCCGCAAGAGTCAGCTAGAGTCAGTTAGAGTCAGTTAGTGTCAGTTAGTGTCAGTTAGAGTCAGTTAGTGTCTGCTAGTGTCCGTCAAGAGTCCGCTGGTGTCCTCTAGAGTCCAAGTGTCCGCTAGAGTCAGCTAGAGTCAGTTAGTGTCAGCTAGAGTCCTCTAGTGTCCGTTAGAGTCCGCTAGTGTCCGTCAAGAGTCAGCTAGTCAGCTAGTGTCCGCTAGAGTCCGCTAGTGTCCGCTAGAGTCAGCTAGAGTCAGTTAGTGTCCGTCAAGAGTCAGCTAGAGTCAGCTAGAGTCAAATAGAGTCAAATAGAGTCCGCTAGAGTCCGCTAGTGTCCGCTAGAGTCCGCTAGAGTCAGCTAGAGTCAGCTAGAGTCAGTTAGTGTCCGTCAAGAGTCAGCTAGAGTCAGCTAGTGTCCGCTAGAGTCAGCTAGAGTCCGCTAGTGTCCGCTAGAGTCAGCTAGAGTCAGTTAGTGTCCGTCAAGAGTCAGCTAGAGTCAGCTAGAGTCAAATAGAGTCAAATAGAGTCCGCTAGAGTCCGCTAGTGTCCGCTAGAGTCCGCTAGAGTCCGCTAGAGTCAGCTAGAGTCAGTTAGTGTCCGCTAGTGTCCGCTAGAGTCCGCTAGTGTCCGCTAGTGTCCGCAAGAGTCAGTTAGAGTCAGTTAGTGTCCGCTAGTGTCCAAGTGTCCGCTAGAGTCAGCTAGAGTCCGCAAGAGTCAGCTAGAGTCAGTTAGAGTCAGTTAGTGTCAGTTAGTGTCAGTTAGAGTCAGTTAGTGTCTGCTAGTGTCCGTCAAGAGTCCGCTGGTGTCCTCTAGAGTCCAAGTGTCCGCTAGAGTCAGCTAGAGTCAGTTAGTGTCAGCTAGAGTCCTCTAGTGTCCGTTAGAGTCCGCTAGTGTCCGTCAAGAGTCCGCTAGAGTCCAAGTGTCCGCTAGAGTCCGCTAGAGTCAGTTAGTGTCCGCTAGAGTCCGCTAGAGTCCGCTAGTCAGTTAGTGTCCGCTAGAGTCAGCTAGAGTCCGCTAGAGTCCAAGTGTCCGCTAGAGTCCGCTAGAGTCCGCTAGAGTCAGTTAGTGTCCGCTATTGTCCGTCAAGAGTCCTCTAGTGTCCGCTAGAGTCCAAGTGTCCGCTAGAGTCCGCTAGAGTCAGTTAGTGTCCGCTAGAGTCAGTTAGTGTCCAAGTGTCCGCTAGAGTCCGCTAGTGTCCGCTAAATTCAGCTAGAGTCAGTTAGAGTCAGTTAGTGTCCGCTAGTGTCCAAGTGTCCGCTAGAGTCCGCTAGAGTCAGCTAGAGTCAGCTAGAGTCAGTTAGAGTCAGTTAGTGTCCAAGTGTCCGCTAGAGTCAGCTAGAGTCCGCTAGAGTCAGCTAGAGTCAGTTAGAGTCAGCGAGAGTCAGTTAGAGTCAGTTAGTGTCCGCTAGTGTCCAAGTGTCCGCTAGAGTCCGCTAGAGTCAGTTAGTGTCCGCTAGTGTCCGTTAGAGTCAGCTAGAGTCCGCTAGAGTCCGCTAGAGTCAGTTAGTCAGTTAGAGTCAGTTAGTGTCAGCTAGAGTCCGCTAGAGTCCGTCAAGAGTCCGCTAGAGTCCAAGTGTCCGCTAGAGTCAGCTAGTGTCCGCTGGAGTCAGCTAGAGTCCGCTAGAGTCAGTTAGAGTCCGCTAGAGTCAGTTAGTGTCCGCTAGTGTCCGTCAAGAGTCCGCTAGTGTCCGCTAGAGTCCAAGTGTCCGCTGGAGTCCGCTAGAGTCAGTTAGTGTCCGCTAGTGTCCGTTAGAGTCAGCTAGAGTCCGTTAGTGTCCGCTAGTCAGTTAGTGTCCGCTAGAGTCAGTTAGAGTCCGTTAGTGTCCGTTAGAGTCAGCTAGAGTCCGTTAGTGTCCGCTAGAGTCCGCTAGAGTCAGTTAGTGTCCGCTAGTGTCCGTTAGAGTCAGCTAGAGTCCGCCAGTCAGTTAGTGTCCGCTAGTCAGCTAGAGTCCGCTAGAGTCAGTTAGTGTCCGCTAGTGTCCGTCAAGAGTCCGCTAGTGTCAGTTAGAGTCAGCTAGTGTCAGCTAGTGTCCGTCAAGAGTCCGCTAGAGTCCAAGTGTCCGCTAGAGTCCAAGTGTCCGCTAGAGTCCGCTAGAGTCAGTTAGTGTCCGCTAGTGTCCGTTAGAGTCAGCTAGAGTCCGTTAGTGTCCGCTAGAGTCAGTTAGAGTCCGTTAGTGTCCGCTAGAGTCAGCTAGAGTCAGTTAGTGTCCGCTAGAGTCAGCTAGAGTCCGTTAGTGTCCGTTAGAGTCAGCTAGAGTCCGTTAGTGTCCGCTAGAGTCCGCTAGAGTCAGTTAGAGTCAGTTAGTGTCCGCTGGTGTCCGTCAAGAGTCCTCTCGTGTCCGCTAGAGTTCAAGTGTCCGCTAGAGTCCGCTAGAGTCCGCTAGTGTCCGCTAGAGTCCGTTAGAGTCAGCTAGAGTCAGCTAGTGTCCGTCAAGAGTCCAAGTGTCCGCTAGAGTCCAAGTGTCCGCTAGAGTCTGCTAGAGTTAGTGTCCGCTAGTGTCCGTCAAGAGTCCGCTAGTGTCCGCTTGAGTCCAAGTGTCCGCTAGAGTCAGCTAGAGTCCGTTAGTGTCCGCTAGAGTCAGTTAGAGTCCGTTAGTGTCCGTTAGAGTCAGCTAGAGTCCGTTAGTGTCCGCTAGAGTCAGTTAGTGTCCGCTAGTGTCCGCTAGAGTCAGTTAGTGTCCGCTAGTGTCCGTTAGAGTCCGCTAGAGTCAGTTAGTGTCCGCTAGAGTCAGTTAGTGTCCGTTAGTGTCCGCTAGAGTCAGTTAGAGTCCGTTAGTGTCCGTTAGAGTCAGCTAGAGTCAGTTAGAGTCAGCGAGAGTCAGTTAGAGTCAGTTAGTGTCCGCTAGTGTCCAAGTGTCCGCTAGAGTCCGCTAGAGTCAGTTAGTGTCCGCTAGTGTCCGTTAGAGTCAGCTAGAGTCCGCTAGAGTCCGCTAGAGTCAGTTAGTCAGTTAGAGTCAGTTAGTGTCAGCTAGAGTCCGCTAGAGTCCGTCAAGAGTCCGCTAGAGTCCAAGTGTCCGCTAGAGTCAGCTAGTGTCCGCTGGAGTCAGCTAGAGTCCGCTAGAGTCAGTTAGAGTCCGCTAGAGTCAGTTAGTGTCCGCTAGTGTCCGTCAAGAGTCCGCTAGTGTCCGCTAGAGTCCAAGTGTCTGCTGGAGTCCGCTAGAGTCAGTTAGTGTCCGCTAGTGTCCGTTAGAGTCAGCTAGAGTCCGTTAGTGTCCGCTAGTCAGTTAGTGTCCGCTAGAGTCAGTTAGAGTCCGTTAGTGTCCGTTAGAGTCAGCTAGAGTCCGTTAGTGTCCGCTAGAGTCCGCTAGAGTCAGTTAGTGTCCGCTAGTGTCCGTTAGAGTCAGCTAGAGTCCGCCAGTCAGTTAGTGTCCGCTAGTCAGCTAGAGTCCGCTAGAGTCAGTTAGTGTCCGCTAGTGTCCGTCAAGAGTCCGCTAGTGTCAGTTAGAGTCAGCTAGTGTCAGCTAGTGTCCGTCAAGAGTCCGCTAGAGTCCAAGTGTCCGCTAGAGTCCAAGTGTCCGCTAGAGTCCGCTAGAGTCAGTTAGTGTCCGCTAGTGTCCGTTAGAGTCAGCTAGAGTCCGTTAGTGTCCGCTAGAGTCAGTTAGAGTCCGTTAGTGTCCGCTAGAGTCAGCTAGAGTCAGTTAGTGTCCGCTAGAGTCAGCTAGAGTCCGTTAGTGTCCGTTAGAGTCAGCTAGAGTCCGTTAGTGTCCGCTAGAGTCCGCTAGAGTCAGTTAGAGTCAGTTAGTGTCCGCTGGTGTCCGTCAAGAGTCCTCTCGTGTCCGCTAGAGTTCAAGTGTCCGCTAGAGTCCGCTAGAGTCCGCTAGTGTCCGCTAGAGTCCGTTAGAGTCAGCTAGAGTCAGCTAGTGTCCGTCAAGAGTCCAAGTGTCCGCTAGAGTCCAAGTGTCCGCTAGAGTCTGCTAGAGTTAGTGTCCGCTAGTGTCCGTCAAGAGTCCGCTAGTGTCCGCTTGAGTCCAAGTGTCCGCTAGAGTCAGCTAGAGTCCGTTAGTGTCCGCTAGAGTCAGTTAGAGTCCGTTAGTGTCCGTTAGAGTCAGCTAGAGTCCGTTAGTGTCCGCTAGAGTCAGTTAGTGTCCGCTAGTGTCCGCTAGAGTCAGTTAGTGTCCGCTAGTGTCCGTTAGAGTCCGCTAGAGTCAGTTAGTGTCCGCTAGAGTCAGTTAGTGTCCGTTAGTGTCCGCTAGAGTCAGTTAGAGTCCGTTAGTGTCCGTTAGAGTCAGCTAGAGTCCGTTAGTGTCCGCTAGAGTCAGTTAGAGTCCGTTAGTGTCCGTTAGTGTCCGCTAGAGTCAGTTAGTGTCCGCTAGTGTCCGTTAGTCAGCTAGAGACCGCTAGAGTCTGCTAGAGTCCGCTAGAGTCCGCTAGTCAGTTAGTGTCCGCTAGAGTCAGCTAGAGTCCGATAGAGTCAGTTAGAGTCAGTTAGTGTCCGCTAGAGTCCGCTAGAGTCAGTTAGTGTCCGCTAGTGTCCGTTAGAGTCAGCTAGAGTCCGTTAGTGTCCGATAGAGTCAGTTAGTGTCCGCTAGAGTCAGTTAGAGTCCGTTAGTGTCCGCTAGAGTCAGTTAGTGTCCGCTAGAGTCAGTTAGAGTCCGTTAGTGTCCGTTAGAGTCAGCTAGAGTCCGTTAGTGTCCGCTAGAGTCCGCTAGAGTCAGTTAGTGTCCGCTAGTGTCCGTTAGAGTCAGCTAGAGTCCGCTAGAGTCCGCTAGAGTCAGTTAGTCAGTTAGTGTCAGCTAGAGTCCGCTAGAGTCCGTCAAGAGTCCGCTAGAGTCCAAGTGTCCGCTAGAGTCAGCTAGTGTCCGCTAGAGTCAGCTAGAGTCCGCTAGAGTCAGTTAGAGTCCAGTAGAGTCAGTTAGTGTCCGCTAGTGTCCGTCAAGAGTCCGCTAGTGTCCGCTAGAGTCCAAGTGTCCGCTAGAGTCCGCTAGAGTCAGTTAGTGTCCGCTAGTGTCCGTTAGAGTCAGCTAGAGTCCGTTAGTGTCCGCTAGTCAGTTAGTGTCCGCTAGAGTCAGCTAGAGTCCGTTAGTGTCCGCTAGAGTCCGCTAGAGTCAGTTAGTGTCCGCTAGTGTCCGTTAGAGTCAGCTAGAGTCCGCCAGTCAGTTAGTGTCCGCTAGTCAGCTAGAGTCCGCTAGAGTCAGTTAGTCAGTTAGTGTCAGCTAGAGTCCGCTAGAGTCCGTCAAGAGTCCGCTAGAGTCCAAGTGTCCGCTAGAGTCAGCTAGTGTCCGCTAGAGTCAGCTAGAGTCCGCTAGAGTCAGTTAGAGTCCAGTAGAGTCAGTTAGTGTCCGCTAGTGTCCGTCAAGAGTCCGCTAGTGTCCGCTAGAGTCCAAGTGTCCGCTAGAGTCCGCTAGAGTCAGTTAGTGTCCGCTAGTGTCCGTTAGAGTCAGCTAGAGTCCGTTAGTGTCCGCTAGTCAGTTAGTGTCCGCTAGAGTCAGCTAGAGTCCGTTAGTGTCCGCTAGAGTCCGCTAGAGTCAGTTAGTGTCCGCTAGTGTCCGTTAGAGTCAGCTAGAGTCCGCCAGTCAGTTAGTGTCCGCTAGTCAGCTAGAGTCCGCTAGAGTCAGTTAGTGTCCGCTAGTGTCCGTCAAGAGTCCGCTAGTGTCAGTTAGAGTCAGCTAGTGTCAGCTAGTGTCCGTCAAGAGTCCGCTAGAGTCCAAGTGTCCGCTAGAGTCCAAGTGTCCGCTAGAGTCCGCTAGAGTCAGTTAGTGTCCGCTAGTGTCCGTTAGAGTCAGCTAGAGTCCGTTAGTGTCCGCTAGAGTCCGCTAGAGTCAGTTAGTGTCCGCTAGTGTCCGTTAGAGTCAGCTAGAGTCCGTTAGTGTCCGCTAGAGTCAGTTAGTGTCCGCTAGAGTCAGTTAGAGTCCGTTCGTGTCCGCTAGAGTCAGATAGTGTCCGCTAGAGTCAGCTAGAGTCAGCTAGTGTCCGTTAGAGTCAGCTAGTGTCAGTTAGTGTCCGCGAGAGTCAGTTAGAGTCCGTTAGTGTCCGTTAGAGTCAGCTAGAGTCCGTTAGTGTCAGCTAGAGTCCGCTAGAGTCAGCTAGAGTCAGCTAGAGTCCGTTAGTGTCCGCTGGAGTCAGTTAGTGTCCGCTAGAGTCCGCTAGAGTCAGTTAGTGTCCGCTAGTGTCCGTTAGTCAGCTAGAGTCAGCTAGAGTCCGCTAGAGTCCGCTAGAGTCCGCTAGTCAGTTAGTGTCCGCTAGAGTCAGCTAGAGTCCGCTAGAGTCAGTTAGAGTCAGTTAGTGTCCGCTAGTGTCCGTCAAGAGTCCGCAAGTGTCCGCTAGAGTCCAAGTGTCCGCTAGAGTCAGCTAGAGTCCGCTAGAGTCAGTTAGAGTCCGCTAGAGTCAGCTAGAGTCAGTTAGTGTCCGCTAGTGTCCGTCAAGAGTCCGCAAGTGTCCGCTAGAGTCCAAGTGTCCGCTAGAGTCCGCTAGAGTCAGTTAGTGTCCGCTAGTGTCCGTCAGAGTCAGCTAGAGTCCGTTAGTGTCCGCTAGTCAGTTAGTGTCCGCTAGAGTCAGTTAGAGTCAGTTAGTGTCCGCTAGAGTCAGCTAGAGTCCGTTAGAGTCCGCTAGAGTCAGTTAGTGTCCGCTAGAGTCAGCTAGAGTCCGCTAGAGTCAGTTAGTGTCCGCTAGTGTCCGTTAGAGTCAGCTAGAGTCCGCTAGAGTCCGCTAGTCAGTTAGAGTCCGTTAGAGTCAGCTAGAGTCCGTTAGTGTCCGCTAGAGTCCGCTAGAGTCAGTTAGTGTCCGCTAGTGTCCGTTAGAGTCAGCTAGAGTCCGTTAGTGTCCGCTAGAGTCAGTTAGTGTCCGCTGGAGTCAGTTAGAGTCCGTTAGTGTCCGCTAGAGTCAGTTAGTGTCCGCTGGTCAGTTAGAGTCCGTTAGTGTCCGTTAGAGTCAGCTAGAGTCCGTTAGTGTCCGCTAGAGTCAGCTAGAGTCCGTTAGAGTGTGTTAGTGTCCGTTAGAGTCCGCTAGAGTCCGCTAGAGTCGGTCTTCTCCTAAACTACCATCTCCGTCTGTTTCGCTTTTCTTCACACTTTAAAGACGTCACCTTGTTCTGATTTATGATGAATTATTTTCACTATTTTCTGATGTTTTTACAGTTTAAATGTTCAGATCAGCTGACGGTGCAGATTTAATTAAGAGACTACAAACTCAACAAGTACTGGATCAGAACCAGAGTCCATTCACAGATGTTAACAAACTAGACCAGAAGCTGACAGAGACCAGCCAGTAGCTCTTCTGGAGCTCACAGACAAATCACATGATCTTCCTCGGGAACCAACTCTCTGTGAAGTACAACTGTCCAAAAATCAATCGACTCAGAGAATATTAAGATCAATAAAGATCGTTTTACACTAAAGTAGCTCTTTGGAAAATGTTGACTGTTTTTTAGACAGACGTCTCAGACAGACAGACAGACAGACAGACAGCTCAGAGAGACAGACAGACAGACGTCTCAGACAGACAGACAGACGGTTCAGAGAGACAGACAGACAGACAGACAGACGGTTCAGAGAGACAGACAGACAGACGGCTATTGTCCTCTGTGTTTCTGGTGTTGTTGATGTGAGAGCTGCCGGTTCCCTCCACCAACGACAACAACAAGGACTGATCTGTGACAGATGGACAGACAGACAGAGGACTGGACCAGCAGACAGCAGCACTGCTACCAAGAGTGACGGTTGGGTTATGAGTTATAACTAAATAGCTTAATTAGTATAAAATCAAATCATTTTTTTCTTCATCATCCTCACTCTGTGTGTGTGCGTGTGTGAGGCGTTCACTGACTGCTTCTCTGACATCATAACCAAAAACAAGAACAATACACGCGCCTTATTTGCTACCGTCGACAGGCTAACAAACCCTCCAGTGTCGGTAGCTGCTGAACTCCAATCCACCTGGGCATGCAATCAATTTGCCTCCTTTTTTACTGACAAAATTCAGAAAATTAGACAAGCAGTCAGTGCCTCCACATCAACCACAGGATATGTGTTTTCCCGATCTAACATCCATTCAAATATCATGACACAATTTCATTCAATCGACCGTAGAAGCCTAGAAGACATCATACAACATCTGAAGTCATCCTCCTGCTGCTTGGATATTCTACCAACACACTTTTTCAAAAATATTTCAAACTGCATGACCACTGATCTTTTACAAATTGTAAACACATCCCTTCTCTCAGGTGTCTTCCCACAAGCCCTAAAAACTGCAGTTATTAAACCACTCCTAAAGAAAGCTAGTTTAGACTCCGCAACGATGAAAAATTATAGGCCATTATCAAACCTCCCATTTTTAAGTAAAATAATTGAAAAAGCGGTTTTCCAACAGCTGACCGACTTCTTGGCCGTAAATAACTGCTTTGATGTTTTCCAGTCAGGCTTTCGACAGCACCACAGCACTGAAACTGCTCTTGTTAAGGTTTTCAACGACATCCACTTAAACATAGACAATGGCAGAAGTTCAGTCTTAGTGTTACTAGATCTCAGTGCTGCATTCGACACGGTCGACCATGCCATACTCCTAGAAAGACAAAAAATCTGGGTGGGACTCTCTGGCACAGCACTTAACTGGTTTGAATCCTACTTGAAGGGCCGAGAATACTTTGTGACTGTAGCTGATTACACATCAGAGCTGACTAAAATGACATGTGGTGTTCCCCAAGGTTCAATACTGGGGCCTCCTCTGTTCAACATCTACATGCTTCCACTAGCTCAGATTATGGAAAACAACAAAGTGTGTTATCATAATTATGCAGACGACACACAAATCTACATAACTATGTCACCAGGGGACTATAATCCCATACAAGGGCTGGGTAACTGCATTGAACAAATCAACAACTGGATGTGCCAGAATTTTCTTCAATTAAACAAAGATAAAACAGAAGTAATTGTTTTTGGTACCAAGGACGAACAATTGAAAATCACCGCTCAGCTTCAGTCACTGATGTTAAAACCCACAAACCAAGCCAGAAATCTAGGTGTAGTTATGGATTCAGACCTCAACCTGAACAGCCATATCAAGACAATTACAAAATCAGCCTACTATCACCTGAAGAATATATCAAGGATTAGAGGATTTATGTCTCAACAGGATTTGGAAAAACTTGTCCACGCATTTATCTTCAGCAGACTGGACTACTGTAACGGTGTGTTTACAGGTCTCTGTAAAAAATCCGTCAGAAAGCTGCAGCTGATTCAGAACGCTGCAGCTCGAGTCCTCACTAAGACCAGGAGGGTGGACCACATCACTCCAGTTCTGAGGTCTTTGCACTGGCTTCCTGTCCAACAAAGAATTGACTTTAAAATCCTGCTGTTGGTTTACAAAGCACTGAATGGTTTTGGACCAAAATACATCTCCGATCTGCTACTACCTTATGAACCATCCCGACCCCTCAGGTCGTCTGGGACCGGTCTACTTTCTGTTCCCAGAGTCAGAACTAAACATGGAGAAGCAGCGTTCAGTTTTTCTGCTCCACATATCTGGAACAAAGTCCCAGAAAGCTGCAGGTCTGCTGAGACCCTCAGCTCATTTAAATCAAGATTGAAGACCTTTCTGTTTGCTGCTGCCTTTAATTGAACCACGTTCAATTAATATATTAATCAATTTCCTGCATTTCTGCATTTTACTACTGCATTTTATTTCTTACACTGTTTCTTTAATTGTTTTTGAAATCTCCTTTTCTTTTGCCTTGTGTTTTGATGCTTTTAATGGTTTTATGTGAAGCACTTTGAATTACCTTGTTGTTGAAATGTGCTATACAAATAAACTTGCCTTGCAGGTTTAACGGTAAATCTTTGGGTCTAACTCATTAAAGTGAGCTGAATGTGTCCCTGAACGCATCACCACCTGATGACCTTTAATTTAAAGCACCGACAGACACACACACACACACGCACACGACAGACACACACACACACACACACGCACGCCGACAGACATACACACACACACACACACACACACACACACGCACACCGACAGACACACACACACACACACACGCACACCGACAGACACACACACACACAGGCACACACACACACACGCACCGACAGACACAGACACACAGGCACACACACACACACGCACACACACACACCGAGACACACACACACAGGCACACACACACACCGACAGACACACACACACACACACGCACCGACAGACACAGACACACACACACACACAGACAGACACACACACACAAGGAAGATCAGCTGTTTTATTCCTCTTAATATTAAACTGTTAGAGAAGTTTAAAAGATGAACTTCATCACTTCCTGTTTCGTTGTTCTTCATCTACGTGTGTGTGTGTGTGCGTGTGTGTGTTCTTTACAGTCAGCTGTCTCACGGACGATGAAGGCAAAACAAAAACAAACCTGTGAAAGCTGAAGAACCGGAAAGACCGTCTGTAAGAGACAACAGGAAGTGATGTTTATCTCTCTCAAACACTCTGACGTCTCACCAACGTCTCACTAACGTCTCACCAACGTCTCATTAAGGTCTCACTAAGGTCTCACTGAGGTCTCACTAACGTCTCACTAAGGTCTCACTAAGATCCACCAACGTCTCACTAAGGTCTCACTAACATCTCACTAAGGTCTCACCAACGTCTCACCAACGTCTCACCAAGGTCTCAATAAGGTCTCACTAACGTCTCACCAACGTCTAATTAAGGTCTCACTAACGTCTCACTAACGTCTCACCAACGTCTCATTAAGGTCTCACTAACGTCTCACCAACGTCTCATTAAGGTCTCACTAACGTCTCACCAACGTCTCATTAAGGTCTCACCAAGGTCTCACTAACATCTCACCAACGTCTCATTAAGGTCTCACTAACTTCTCACCAACGTCTCACTAAGGTCTCACTGACGTCTCACCAACGTCTCATTAAGGTCTCACTAACGTCTCACCAACGTCTCATTAAGGTCTCATTAACGTCTCACTAACGTCTCACCAACGTCTCATTAAGGTCTCACCAACGTCTCATTAAGGTCTCACTAACGTCTCACCAACGTCTCATTAAGGTCTCACTAACGTCTCATTAAGGTCTCACCAAGGTCTCACTAACATCTCACCAACGTCTCATTAAGGTCTCACTAACGTCTCACCAACGTCTCACTAAGGTCTCACCAACGTATCATTAAGGTCTCATTAAGGTCTCACTAACGTCTCACCAACGTCTCATTAAGGTCTCACTAACGTCTCACCAACGTCTCATTAAGGTCTCACCAACGTCTCATTAAGGTCTCACCAACGTCTCATTAAGGTCTCACTAACGTCTCACTAAGGTCCACCAACGTCTCACCAAGGTCTCACTAACGTCTCACCAACGTCTCATTAAGGTCTCACTAAGGTCTCACTAATGTCTCACCAACGTCTCATTAAGGTCTCACTAAGGTCTCACTAACGTCTCACCAACGTCTCAGGAAAACAAATTCAAACTGCAGACTGGACACACACACACACACACACAAACAAACACACACACACACAAACACACACACACAAACACACACAGTAATAATGAAGTTGCATATGAAGCCTTTATATTAATAATGTTTCATTCTAAGTTCCTTGTGTTTTCATTAACGGTCCACACGCAGACCGACAGGTCGCGGTAGCTCGTGTGACTCGGTGTAATCCCGGGTTCCGTTGGGTTCTATCTGTTCCACCGTTCTGCTCTGTACCTGGTGGAACCTCAGAGCAGTCCGGGCTCGTTTCCGTGTTGCTCCGCTGGCTCTCTGCCGCTCGTAGGGCGTGTTTCTGGTCGCGAGCGGAACAGTTAAAGTTTAAAGTAAAAGTTCTCTTGTTGCTTCTCTTTTCATATCAACGCCGAATCAAAGATCGAGTCCGCGTGGTTCATGTTGACGAACAGCGCGTGTTAGCAGAAGAACGTCTTTCTTCAGACACGCTCGTGATCCGTAACAGTGAAGGTTTCTAAACGGAGATTTGTTTTGTGTTCTTTAAACGGTTTAAAGTGAACAATCACTTCCGTGTAGACGTTCCCTCTGAGCCGCTTCTATAGAACCTGAAGCTGTGAATGAAGAGTGGCGCGTGAACTCACCTCGTTCTGCTTTAATTACAACTTGTTTCACAGCTTCTGCTCCTCTGCAGCTGGACACTCACTCACATCCAGCACACCCTCTGCGCATGCGCCTCATTTCAAACACGGTTCTCCAAGAACACCTCACAGGTACTCTCACCTGTACTCACATACCGCAGTAAAAGTACTTATGACACAGTGTACAAATACTCTGTTTCAAGACAAAGGACAAAAGTTAAAGTACAAAAGTATTAGCATCAAAATATACTTAAAGTACCACAAGGTAATAGTACAATATGTACCTCTGAGATGTAGTACAGTATAAAGTACAATATGTACCTCTGAGATGTAGTACAGTATAAAGTACAATATGTACCTCTGAGGTGTAGTTCAGTATAAAGTACAACATGTACCTCTGAGATGTAGTGCAGTATAAAGTACTATATGTACCTCTGAGATGTAGTACAGTTTAAAGTACAATATGTACCTCTGAGATGTAGTACAGTATAAAGTACAACATGTACCTCTGAGATGTAGTACAGTATAAAGTACTATTATGTACCTCTGAGATGTAGTACAGTATAAAGTACAATATGTACCTCTGAGAAGTAGTACAGTATAAAGTACAACATGTACCTCTGAGGTGTAGTACAGTATAAAGTACAATATGTACCTCTGAGATGTAATACAGTATAAAGTACTATTATGTACCTCTGAGATGTAGTACAGTATAAAGTACAATATGTACCTCTGAGATGTAGTACAGTATAAAGTACAACATGTACCTCTGAGATGTAGTACAGTATAAAGTACAACATGTACCTCTGAGGTGTAGTACAGTATAAAGTACAATATGTACCTCTGAGGTGTAGTACAGTTTAAAGTACTATATGTACCTCTGAGATGTAGTACAGTATAAAGTACAATATGTACCTCTGAGATGTAGTAGTTTAAAGTACTATATGTACCTCTGAGATGTAGTCCAGTTTAAAGTACAACATGTACCTCTGAGGTGTAGTACAGTATAAAGTACAATATGTACCTCTGAGATGTAGTACAGTATAAAGTACAATATGTACCTCTGGGATGTAGTACAGTATAAAGTACAACATGTACCTCTGAGATGTAATACAGTATAAAGTACTATTATGTACCTCTGAGATGTAGTACAGTATAAAGTACAACATGTACCTCTGAGATGTAGTACAGTATAAAGTACAATATGTACCTCTGAGATGTAGTACAGTATAAAGTACAACATGTACCTCTGAGATGTAGTACAGTATAAAGTACAATATGTACCTCTGAGATGTAGTACAGTATAAAGTACAACATGTACCTCTGAGATGTAGTACAGTATAAAGTACAACATGTACCTCTGAGATGTAGTACAGTATAAAGTACAACATGTACCTCTGAGGTGTAGTACAGTATAAAGTACAATATGTACCTCTGAGATGTAGTACAGTATAAAGTACAACATGTACCTCTGAGATGTAGTACAGTATAAAGTACAATATGTACCTCTGAGATGTAGTACAGTATAAAGTACAACATGTACCTCAGAGATGTAGTACAGTATAAAGTACAATATGTACCTCTGAGATGTAGTACAGTATAAAGTACTATATCTACATCTGAGGTGTAGTACAGTATAAAGTACAACATGTACCTCAGAGATGTAGTACAGTATAAAGTACAATATGTACCTCTGAGATGTAGTACAGTATAAAGTACTATATCTACATCTGAGGTGTAGTACAGTATAAAGTACAATATGTACCTCTGAGATGTAGTACAGTATAAAGTACAATATGTACCTCAGAGATGTAGTACAGTATAAAGTACAATATGTACCTCTCAGATGTAGTACAGTATAAAGTACAACATGTACCTCTGAGATGTAGTACAGTATAAAGTACAACATGTACCTCTGAGATGTAGTACAGTATAAAGTACTATATGTACCTCTGAGATGTAGTACAGTATAAAGTACAACATGTACCTCTGAGATGTAGTACAGTATAAAGTACAACATGTTCCTCTGAGGTGTAGTACAGTATAAAGTACAATATGTACCTCTGAGATGTAATACAGTATAAAGTACTATTATGTACCTCTGAGATGTAGTACAGTATAAAGTACAATATGTACCTCTGAGATGTAGTACAGTATAAAGTACAACATGTACCTCTGAGGTGTAGTACAGTATAAAGTACAATATGTACCTCTGAGATGTAATACAGTATAAAGTACTATTATGTACCTCTGAGATGTAGTACAGTATAAAGTACAATATGTACCTCTGAGATGTAGTACAGTATAAAGTACAACATGTACCTCTGAGAGGTAGTACAGTATAAAGTACAATATGTACCTCTGAGCTGTAGTACAGTATAAAGTACAATATGTACCTCTGAGATGTAGTACAGTATAAAGTACAATATGTACCTCTGAGGTGTAGTACAGTTTAAAGTACTATATGTACCTCTGAGATGTAGTACAGTATAAAGTACAATATGTACCTCTGAGCTGTAGTACAGTATAAAGTACAATATGTACCTCTGAGATGTAGTACAGTATAAAGTACAATATGTACCTCTGAGGTGTAGTACAGTTTAAAGTACTATATGTACCTCTGAGATGTAGTACAGTATAAAGTACAATATGTACCTCTGAGATGTAGTAGTTTAAAGTACTATATGTACCTCTGAGATGTAGTAGTTTAAAGTACTATATGTACCTCTGAGATGTAGTTCAGTTTAAAGTACAATATGTACCTCTGATGTGTAGTACAGTATAAAGTACAATATGTACCTCTGAGATGTAGTACAGTATAAAGTACAATATGTACCTCTGAGATGTAGTACAGTATAAAGTACAATATGTACCTCTGAGATGTAGTACAGTATAAAGTACAATATGTACCTCAGAGATGTAGTACAGTATAAAGTACAATATGTACCTCTGAGATGTAGTACAGTATAAAGTACAACATGTACCTCTGAGATGTAGTACAGTATAAAGTACAACATGTACCTCTGAGATGTAGTACAGTATAAAGTACTATATGTACCTCTGAGATGTAGTACAGTATAAAGTACAACATGTACCTCTGAGATGTAGTACAGTATAAAGTACAACATGTTCCTCTGAGGTGTAGTACAGTATAAAGTACAATATGTACCTCTGAGATGTAATACAGTATAAAGTACTATTATGTACCTCTGAGATGTAGTACAGTATAAAGTACAATATGTACCTCTGAGATGTAGTACAGTATAAAGTACAACATGTACCTCTGAGGTGTAGTACAGTATAAAGTACAATATGTACCTCTGAGATGTAATACAGTATAAAGTACTATTATGTACCTCTGAGATGTAGTACAGTATAAAGTACAATATGTACCTCTGAGATGTAGTACAGTATAAAGTACAATATGTACCTCTGAGGTGTAGTACAGTTTAAAGTACTATATGTACCTCTGAGATGTAGTACAGTATAAAGTACAATATGTACCTCTGAGATGTAGTAGTTTAAAGTACTATATGTACCTCTGAGATGTAGTAGTTTAAAGTACTATATGTACCTCTGAGATGTAGTTCAGTTTAAAGTACAATATGTACCTCTGATGTGTAGTACAGTATAAAGTACAATATGTACCTCTGAGATGTAGTACAGTATAAAGTACAATATGTACCTCTGAGATGTAGTACAGTATAAAGTACAACATGTACCTCTGAGGTGTAGTACAGTATAAAGTACAATATGTACCTCTGAGATGTAATACAGTATAAAGTACTATTATCTACCTCTGAGATGTAGTACAGTATAAAGTACAATATGTACCTCTGAGATGTAGTACAGTATAAAGTACAACATGTACCTCTGAGGTGTAGTACAGTATAAAGTACAATATGTACCTCTGAGATGTAATACAGTATAAAGTACTATTATGTACCTCTGAGATGTAGTACAGTATAAAGTACAATATGTACCTCTGAGATGTAGTACAGTATAAAGTACAACATGTACCTCTGAGAGGTAGTACAGTATAAAGTACAATATGTACCTCTGAGATGTAATACAGTATAAAGTACTATTATGTACCTCTGAGATGTAGTACAGTATAAAGTACAATATGTACCTCTGAGATGTAGTACAGTATAAAGTACAACATATACCTCTGAGAGGTAGTACAGTATAAAGTACAATATGTACCTCTGAGCTGTAGTACAGTATAAAGTACAATATGTACCTCTGAGATGTAGTACAGTATAAAGTACAATATGTACCTCTGAGATGTAGTACAGTATAAAGTACAACATGTACCTCTGAGATGTAGTACAGTTTAAAGTACTATATGTACCTCTGAGATGTAGTACAGTATAAAGTACAATATGTACCTCTGAGATGTAGTTTAAAGTACTATATGTACCTCTGAGATGTAGTCCAGTTTAAAGTACAACATGTACCTCTGAGGTGTAGTACAGTATAAAGTACAATATGTACCTCTGAGATGTAGTACAGTATAAAGTACAATATGTACCTCTGGGATGTAATACAGTATTAAGTACTATTATGTACCTCTGAGATGTAGTACAGTATAAAGTACAATATGTACCTCTGAGATGTAGTACAGTATAAAGTACAACATGTACCTCTGAGATGTAGTACAGTATAAAGTACAATATGTACCTCTGAGATGTAGTACAGTATAAAGTACAACATGTACCTCAGAGATGTAGTACAGTATAAAGTACAATATGTACCTCTGAAATGTAGTACAGTATAAAGTACAACATGTACCTCTGAGATGTAGTACAGTATAAAGTACAATATGTACCTCTGAGATGTAGTACAGTATAAAGTACAACATGTACCTCAGAGATGTAGTACAGTATAAAGTACAATATGTACCTCTGAAATGTAGTACAGTATAAAGTACAACATGTACCTCTGAGATGTAGTACAGTATAAAGTACAACATGTACCTCTGAGATGTAGTACAGTATAAAGTACAACATGTACCTCTGAGATGTAGTACAGTATAAAGTACAACATGTACCTCTGAGATGTAGTACAGTATAAAGTACAATATGTACCTCTGATGTGTAGTACAGTATAAAGTACAATATGTACCTCTGAGATGTAGTACAGTATAAAGTACAATATGTACCTCTGAGATGTAGTACAGTATAAAGTACAATATGTACCTCTGAGATGTAGTACAGTATAAAGTACAACATGTACCTCTGAGATGTAGTACAGTTTAAAGTACTATATGTACCTCTGAGATGTAGTACAGTATAAAGTACAATATGTACCTCTGAGATGTAGTTTAAAGTACTATATGTACCTCTGAGATGTAGTCCAGTTTAAAGTACAACATGTACCTCTGAGGTGTAGTACAGTATAAAGTACAATATGTACCTCTGAGATGTAGTACAGTATAAAGTACAATATGTACCTCTGGGATGTAATACAGTATTAAGTACTATTATGTACCTCTGAGATGTAGTACAGTATAAAGTACAATATGTACCTCTGAGATGTAGTACAGTATAAAGTACAACATGTACCTCTGAGATGTAGTACAGTATAAAGTACAATATGTACCTCTGAGATGTAGTACAGTATAAAGTACAACATGTACCTCAGAGATGTAGTACAGTATAAAGTACAATATGTACCTCTGAAATGTAGTACAGTATAAAGTACAACATGTACCTCTGAGATGTAGTACAGTATAAAGTACAATATGTACCTCTGAGATGTAGTACAGTATAAAGTACAACATGTACCTCAGAGATGTAGTACAGTATAAAGTACAATATGTACCTCTGAAATGTAGTACAGTATAAAGTACAACATGTACCTCTGAGATGTAGTACAGTATAAAGTACAACATGTACCTCTGAGATGTAGTACAGTATAAAGTACAACATGTACCTCTGAGATGTAGTACAGTATAAAGTACAACATGTACCTCTGAGATGTAGTACAGTATAAAGTACAATATGTACCTCTGGGATGTAATACAGTATTAAGTACTATTATGTACCTCTGAGATGTAGTACAGTATAAAGTACAATATGTACCTCTGAGATGTAGTACAGTATAAAGTACAACATGTACCTCTGAGATGTAGTACAGTATAAAGTACAATATGTACCTCTGAGATGTAGTACAGTATAAAGTACAACATGTACCTCAGAGATGTAGTACAGTATAAAGTACAATATGTACCTCTGAGATGTAGTACAGTATAAAGTACTATATCTACATCTGAGGTGTAGTACAGTATAAAGTACAATATGTACCTCTGAGATGTAGTACAGTATAAAGTACAACATGTACCTCTGAGATGTAGTACAGTATAAAGTACAATATGTACCTCTGAGATGTAGTACAGTATAAAGTACAACATGTACCTCTGAGATGTAGTACAGTATAAAGTACTATATCTACATCTGAGATGTAGTACAGTATAAAGTACAATATGTACCTCTGAGATGTAGTACAGTATAAAGTACAACATGTACCTCTGAGATGTAGTACAGTATAAAGTACAATATGTACCTCTGAGATGTAGTACAGTATAAAGTACTATATGTACGTCTGAGATGTAGTACAGTATAAAGTACAATATGTACCTCTGAGATGTAGAACAGTATAAAGTACAGTATGTACCTCTGAGATGTAGTACAGTATAAAGTACATTATGTACCTCTGAGATGTAGTACAGTATAAAGTACATTATGTACCTCTGAGATGTAGTACAGTATAAAGTACAGTATGTACCTCTGAGATGTAGTACAGTATAAAGTACAATATGTACCTCAGAGATGTAGTACAGTATAAAGTACAATATGTACCTCTGAGATGTAGTACAGTATAAAGTACAACATGTACCTCTGAGATGTAGTACAGTATAAAGTACAACATGTACCTCTGAGATGTAGTACAGTATAAAGTACAACATGTACCTCTGAGATGTAGTACAGTATAAAGTACTATATGTACCTCTGAGATGTAGTACAGTATAAAGTACAACATGTACCTCTGAGATGTAGTACAGTATAAAGTACAACATGTTCCTCTGAGGTGTAGTACAGTATAAAGTACAATATGTACCTCTGAGATGTAATACAGTATAAAGTACTATTATGTACCTCTGAGATGTAGTACAGTATAAAGTACAATATGTACCTCTGAGATGTAGTACAGTATAAAGTACAACATGTACCTCTGAGGTGTAGTACAGTATAAAGTACAATATGTACCTCTGAGATGTAATACAGTATAAAGTACTATTATGTACCTCTGAGATGTAGTACAGTATAAAGTACAATATGTACCTCTGAGATGTAGTACAGTATAAAGTACAACATGTACCTCTGAGAGGTAGTACAGTATAAAGTACAATATGTACCTCTGAGCTGTAGTACAGTATAAAGTACAATATGTACCTCTGAGATGTAGTACAGTATAAAGTACTATATGTACGTCTGAGATGTAGTACAGTATAAAGTACAATATGTACCTCTGAGATGTAGAACAGTATAAAGTACAGTATGTACCTCTGAGATGTAGTACAGTATAAAGTACATTATGTACCTCTGAGATGTAGTACAGTATAAAGTACATTATGTACCTCTGAGATGTAGTACAGTATAAAGTACAGTATGTACCTCTGAGATGTAGTACAGTATAAAGTACAATATGTACCTCAGAGATGTAGTACAGTATAAAGTACAATATGTACCTCTGAGATGTAGTACAGTATAAAGTACAACATGTACCTCTGAGATGTAGTACAGTATAAAGTACAACATGTACCTCTGAGATGTAGTACAGTATAAAGTACTATATGTACCTCTGAGATGTAGTACAGTATAAAGTACAACATGTACCTCTGAGATGTAGTACAGTATAAAGTACAACATGTTCCTCTGAGGTGTAGTACAGTATAAAGTACAATATGTACCTCTGAGATGTAATACAGTATAAAGTACTATTATGTACCTCTGAGATGTAGTACAGTATAAAGTACAATATGTACCTCTGAGATGTAGTACAGTATAAAGTACAACATGTACCTCTGAGGTGTAGTACAGTATAAAGTACAATATGTACCTCTGAGATGTAATACAGTATAAAGTACTATTATGTACCTCTGAGATGTAGTACAGTATAAAGTACAATATGTACCTCTGAGATGTAGTACAGTATTAAGTACAACATGTACCTCTGAGAGGTAGTACAGTATGAAGTACAATATGTACCTCTGAGCTGTAGTACAGTATAAAGTACAATATGTACCTCTGAGATGTAGTACAGTATAAAGTACAATATGTACCTCTGAGATGTAGTACAGTATAAAGTACAACATGTACCTCTGAGATGTAGTACAGTATAAAGTACAACATGTACCTCTGAGATGTAGTACAGTTTAAAGTACTATATGTACCTCTGAGATGTAGTACAGTATAAAGTACAATATGTACCTCTGAGATGTAGTTTAAAGTACTATATGTACCTCTGAGATGTAGTCCAGTTTAAAGTACAACATGTACCTCTGAGGTGTAGTACAGTATAAAGTACAATATGTACCTCTGAGATGTAGTACAGTATAAAGTACAATATGTACCTCTGGGATGTAATACAGTATTAAGTACTATTATGTACCTCTGAGATGTAGTACAGTATAAAGTACAATATGTACCTCTGAGATGTAGTACAGTATAAAGTACAACATGTACCTCTGAGATGTAGTACAGTATAAAGTACAATATGTACCTCTGAGATGTAGTACAGTATAAAGTACAACATGTACCTCAGAGATGTAGTACAGTATAAAGTACAATATGTACCTCTGAAATGTAGTACAGTATAAAGTACAACATGTACCTCTGAGATGTAGTACAGTATAAAGTACAATATGTACCTCTGAGATGTAGTACAGTATAAAGTACAACATGTACCTCAGAGATGTAGTACAGTATAAAGTACAATATGTACCTCTGAAATGTAGTACAGTATAAAGTACAACATGTACCTCTGAGATGTAGTACAGTATAAAGTACAACATGTACCTCTGAGATGTAGTACAGTATAAAGTACAACATGTACCTCTGAGATGTAGTACAGTATAAAGTACAACATGTACCTCTGAGATGTAGTACAGTATAAAGTACAATATGTACCTCTGGGATGTAATACAGTATTAAGTACTATTATGTACCTCTGAGATGTAGTACAGTATAAAGTACAATATGTACCTCTGAGATGTAGTACAGTATAAAGTACAACATGTACCTCTGAGATGTAGTACAGTATAAAGTACAATATGTACCTCTGAGCTGTAGTACAGTATAAAGTACAATATGTACCTCTGAGATGTAGTACAGTATAAAGTACAATATGTACCTCTGAGATGTAGTACAGTATAAAGTACAACATGTACCTCTGAGATGTAGTACAGTTTAAAGTACTATATGTACCTCTGAGATGTAGTACAGTATAAAGTACAATATGTACCTCTGAGATGTAGTACAGTTTAAAGTACTATATGTACCTCTGAGATGTAGTCCAGTTTAAAGTACAACATGTACCTCTGAGGTGTAGTACAGTATAAAGTACAATATGTACCTCTGAAATGTAGTACAGTATAAAGTACAACATGTACCTCTGAGATGTAATACAGTATTAAGTACTATTATGTACCTCTGAGATGTAGTACAGTATAAAGTACAATATGTACCTCTGAGATGTAGTACAGTATAAAGTACAATATGTACCTCTGAGATGTAGTACAGTATAAAGTACAACATGTACCTCTGAGATGTAGTACAGTATAAAGTACAATATGTACCTCTGAGATGTAGTACAGTATAAAGTACAACATGTACCTCTGAGATGTAGTACAGTATAAAGTACAATATGTACCTCTGAGATGTAGTACAGTATAAAGTACAACATGTACCTCAGAGATGTAGTACAGTATAAAGTACAATATGTACCTCTGAAATGTAGTACAGTATAAAGTACAACATGTACCTCTGAGATGTAGTACAGTATAAAGTACAATATGTACCTCTGAGATGTAGTACAGTATTAAGTACAATATGTACCTCTGGGATGTAATACAGTATTAAGTACTATTATGTACCTCTGAGATGTAGTACAGTATAAAGTACAATATGTACCTCTGAGATGTAGTACAGTATAAAGTACAACATGTACCTCTGAGATGTAGTACAGTTTAAAGTACTATATGTACCTCTGGGGTGTAGTACAGTATAAAGTACAATATGTACCTCTGAGATGTAGTAGTTTAAAGTACTATATGTACCTCTGAGATGTAGTACAGTTTAAAGTACAATATGTACCTCTGAGATGTAGTACAGTATAAAGTACGATATGTACCTCTGAGATGTAGTACAGTATAAAGTACAACATGTACCTCTGAGGTGTAGTACAGTATAAAGTACAATATGTACCTCTGAGATGTAATACAGTATAAAGTACTATTATGTGCCTCTGAGATGTAGTACAGTATAAAGTACAATATGTACCTCTGAGATGTAGTACAGTATAAAGTACAACATGTACCTCTGAGATGTAGTGCAGTATAAAGTACAATATGTACCTCTGAGATGTAGTACAGTATAAAGTACAATATGTACCTCAGAGATGTAGTACAGTATAAAGTACAACATGTACCTCTGAGATGTAGTCGTTTAAAGTACTATATGTACCTCTGAGATGTAGTACAGTATAAAGTACAACATGTACCTCTGAGATGTAGTACAGTATAAAGTACAATATGTACCTCTGAGATGTAGTACAGTATAAAGTACAACATGTACCTCAGAGATGTAGTACAGTATAAAGTACAATATGTACCTCTGAAATGTAGTACAGTATAAAGTACAACATGTACCTCTGAGATGTAGTACAGTATAAAGTACAACATGTACCTCTGAGATGTAGTACAGTATAAAGTACAACATGTACCTCTGAGATGTAGTACAGTATAAAGTACAACATGTACCTCTGAGATGTAGTACAGTATAAAGTACAATATGTACCTCTGGGATGTAATACAGTATTAAGTACTATTATGTACCTCTGAGATGTAGTACAGTATAAAGTACAATATGTACCTCTGAGATGTAGTACAGTATAAAGTACAACATGTACCTCTGAGATGTAGTACAGTATAAAGTACAATATGTACCTCTGAGCTGTAGTACAGTATAAAGTACAATATGTACCTCTGAGATGTAGTACAGTATAAAGTACAATATGTACCTCTGAGATGTAGTACAGTATAAAGTACAACATGTACCTCTGAGATGTAGTACAGTTTAAAGTACTATATGTACCTCTGAGATGTAGTACAGTATAAAGTACAATATGTACCTCTGAGATGTAGTTTAAAGTACTATATGTACCTCTGAGATGTAGTCCAGTTTAAAGTACAACATGTACCTCTGAGGTGTAGTGCAGTATAAAGTACAATATGTACCTCTGAGATGTAGTACAGTATAAAGTACAATATGTACCTCTGGGATGTAATACAGTATTAAGTACTATTATGTACCTCTGAGATGTAGTACAGTATAAAGTACAATATGTACCTCTGAGATGTAGTACAGTATAAAGTACAACATGTACCTCTGAGATGTAGTACAGTATAAAGTACAATATGTACCTCTGAGATGTAGTACAGTATAAAGTACAACATGTACCTCAGAGATGTAGTACAGTATAAAGTACAATATGTACCTCTGAAATGTAGTACAGTATAAAGTACAACATGTACCTCTGAGATGTAGTACAGTATAAAGTACAATATGTACCTCTTAGATGTAGTACAGTATAAAGTACAACATGTACCTCAGAGATGTAGTACAGTATAAAGTACAATATGTACCTCTGAAATGTAGTACAGTATAAAGTACAACATGTACCTCTGAGATGTAGTACAGTATAAAGTACAACATGTACCTCTGAGATGTAGTACAGTATAAAGTACAACATGTACCTCTGAGATGTAGTACAGTATAAAGTACAACATGTACCTCTGAGATGTAGTACAGTATAAAGTACAATATGTACCTCTGGGATGTAATACAGTATTAAGTACTATTATGTACCTCTGAGATGTAGTACAGTATAAAGTACAATATGTACCTCTGAGATGTAGTACAGTATAAAGTACAACATGTACCTCTACGATGTAGTACAGTATAAAGTACAATATGTACCTCTGAGATGTAGTACAGTATAAAGTACAACATGTACCTCAGAGATGTAGTACAGTATAAAGTACAATATGTACCTCTGAGATGTAGTACAGTATAAAGTACTATATCTACATCTGAGGTGTAGTACAGTATAAAGTACAATATGTACCTCTGAGATGTAGTACAGTATAAAGTACAACATGTACCTCTGAGATGTAGTACAGTATAAAGTACAATATGTACCTCTGAGATGTAGTACAGTATAAAGTACAACATGTACCTCTGAGATGTAGTACAGTATAAAGTACTATATCTACATCTGAGATGTAGTACAGTATAAAGTACAATATGTACCTCTGAGATGTAGTACAGTATAAAGTACAACATGTACCTCTGAGATGTAGTACAGTATAAAGTACAATATGTACCTCTGAGATGTAGTACAGTATAAAGTACTATATGTACGTCTGAGATGTAGTACAGTATAAAGTACAATATGTACCTCTGAGATGTAGAACAGTATAAAGTACAGTATGTACCTCTGAGATGTAGTACAGTATAAAGTACATTATGTACCTCTGAGATGTAGTACAGTATAAAGTACATTATGTACCTCTGAGATGTAGTACAGTATAAAGTACAGTATGTACCTCTGAGATGTAGTACAGTATAAAGTACAATATGTACCTCTGAGATGTAGTACAGTATAAAGTACAATATGTACCTCTGAGATGTAGTACAGTATAAAGTACAGTATGTACCTCTGAGATGTAGTACAGTATAAAGTACAGTATGTACCTCTGAGGTGTAGTACAGTATAAAGTACAACATGTACCTCTGAGATGTAGTACAGTATAAAGTACAATATGTACCTCTGAGATGTAGTACAGTATAAAGTACTATATGTACCTCTGAGATGTAGTACAGTATAAAGTACATTATGTACCTCTGAGATGTAGTACAGCATAAAGTACAGTATGTACCTCTGAGATGTAGTACAGTATAAAGTACAGTATGTACCTCTGAGATGTAGTACAGTATAAAGTACAATATGTACCTCTGAGGTGTAGTACAGTATAAAGTACAACATGTACCTCTGAGATGTAGTACAGTATAAAGTACAACATGTACCTCTGAGATGTAGTACAGTATAAAGTACAACATGTACCTCTGAGATGTAGTACAGTATAAAGTACAATATGTACCTCTGAGGTGTAGTACAGTATAAAGTACAACATGTACCTCTAAGATGTAGTACAGTATAAAGTACAATATGTACCTCTGAGATGTAGTACAGTATAAAGTACAATATGTACCTCTGAGGTGTAGTACAGTATAAAGTACAACATGTACCTCTGAGGTGTAGTACAGTATAAAGTACAACATGTACCTCAGAGATGTAGTACAGTATAAAGTACAACATGTACCTCTGAGATGTAGTACAGTATAAAGTACAATATGTACCTCTGAGATGTAGTAGTTTAAAGTACTATATGTACCTCTGAGATGTAGTACAGTATAAAGTACAATATGTACCTCTGAGATGTAGTACAGTATAAAGTACAATATGTACCTCTGAGATGTAGTACAGTTTAAAGTACTATATGTACCTCTGGGGTGTAGTACAGTATAAAGTACAATATGTACCTCTGAGATGTAGTAGTTTAAAGTACTATATGTACCTCTGAGATGTAGTACAGTTTAAAGTACAATATGTACCTCTGAGATGTAGTACAGTATAAAGTACAACATGTACCTCTGAGTTGTAGTACAGTATAAAGTACTATTATGTACCTCTGAGATGTAGTACAGTATAAAGTACAATATGTACCTCTGAGATGTAGTACAGTATAAAGTACAACATGTACCTCTGAGGTGTAGTACAGTATAAAGTACAATATGTACCTCTGATATGTAATACAGTATAAAGTACTATTATGTACCTCTGAGATGTAGTACAGTATAAAGTACAATATGTACCTCTGAGATGTAGTACAGTATAAAGTACAACATGTACCTCTGAGATGTAGTACAGTATAAAGTACAATATGTACCTCTGAGATGTAGTACAGTATAAAGTACAATATGTACCTCTGAGATGTAGTACAGTATAAAGTACAACATGTACCTCTGAGATGTAGTACAGTATAAAGTACAATATGTACCTCTGAGATGTAGTACAGTATAAAGTACAATATGTACCTCAGAGATGTAGTACAGTATAAAGTACAACATGTACCTCTGAGATGTAGTCGTTTAAAGTACTATATGTACCTCTGAGATGTAGTACAGTTTAAAGTACTATATGTACCTCTGAGATGTAGTACAGTTTAAAGTACTATATGTACCTCTGAGATGTAGTACAGTTTAAAGTACAATATGTACCTCTGAGATGTAGTACAGTATAAAGTACAACATGTACCTCTGAGATGTAGTACAGTATAAAGTACAACATGTACCTCTGAGATGTAGTACAGTATAAAGTACTATATGTACCTCTGAGATGTAGTACAGTATAAAGTACAACATGTTCCTCTGAGGTGTAGTACAGTATAAAGTACAATATGTACCTCTGAGATGTAATACAGTATAAAGTACTATTATGTACCTCTGAGATGTAGTACAGTATAAAGTACAACATGTTCCTCTGAGGTGTAGTACAGTATAAAGTACAATATGTACCGCTGAGATGTAATACAGTATAAAGTACTATTATGTACCTCTGAGATGTAGTACAGTATAAAGTACAATATGTACCTCTGAGATGTAGTACAGTATAAAGTACAACATGTACCTCTGAGGTGTAGTACAGTATAAAGTACAATATGTACCTCTGAGATGTAATACAGTATAAAGTACTATTATGTACCTCTGAGATGTAGTACAGTATAAAGTAATATTATGTACCTCTGAGCTGTAGTACAGTATAAAGTACAATATGTACCTCTGAGATGTAGTACAGTATAAAGTACAATATGTACCTCTGAGGTGTAGTACAGTTTAAAGTACTATATGTACCTCTGAGATGTAGTACAGTATAAAGTACAATATGTACCTCTGAGATGTAGTAGTTTAAAGTACTATATGTACCTCTGAGATGTAGTACAGTATAAAGTACAATATGTACCTCTGGGATGTAGTAGTTTAAAGTACTATATGTACCTCTGAGATGTAGTACAGTTTAAAGTACAATATGTACCTCTGAGATGTAGTACAGTATAAAGTACAATATTTACCTCTGAGATGTAGTACAGTATAAAGTACAACATGTACCTCTGAGATGTAGTACAGTATAAAGTACAACATGTACCTCTGAGATGTAGTACAGTATAAAGTACAATATGTACCTCTGAGGTGTAGTACAGTATAAAGTACAACATGTACCTCTGAGATGTAGTACAGTATAAAGTACAATATGTACCTCTGAGATGTAGTACAGTATAAAGTACAATATGTACCTCTGAGGTGTAGTACAGTATAAAGTACAACATGTACCTCTGAGGTGTAGTACAGTATAAAGTACAACATGTACCTCAGAGATGTAGTACAGTATAAAGTACAACATGTACCTCTGAGATGTAGTACAGTATAAAGTACAACATGTACCTCTGAGATGTAGTACAGTATAAAGTACAATATGTACCTCTGAGGTGTAGTACAGTATAAAGTACAACATGTACCTCTGAGGTGTAGTACAGTATAAAGTACAACATGTACCTCAGAGATGTAGTACAGTATAAAGTACAACATGTACCTCTGAGATGTAGTACAGTATAAAGTACAATATGTACCTCTGAGATGTAGTAGTTTAAAGTACTATATGTACCTCTGAGATGTAGTACAGTATAAAGTACAACATGTACCTCTGAGGTGTAGTACAGTATAAAGTACAACATGTACCTCAGAGATGTAGTACAGTATAAAGTACAACATGTACCTCTGAGATGTAGTACAGTATAAAGTACAATATGTACCTCTGAGGTGTAGTACAGTATAAAGTACAACATGTACCTCTGAGATGTAGTACAGTATAAAGTACAATATGTACCTCTGAGGTGTAGTACAGTATAAAGTACAATATGTACCTCTGAGGTGTAGTACAGTATAAAGTACAATATGTACCTCTGAGGTGTAGTACAGTATAAAGTGCAATATGTACCTCTGAGATGTAGTACAGTATAAAGTACAATATGTACCTCTGAGGTGTAGTACAGTATAAAGTACAACATGTACCTCTGAGATGTAGTACAGTATAAAGTACAATATGTACCTCTGAGATGTAGTAGTTTAAAGTACTATATGTACCTCTGAGATGTAGTACAGTATAAAGTACAATATGTACCTCTGAGATGTAGTACAGTATAAAGTACAATATGTACCTCTGAGATGTAGTACAGTTTAAAGTACTATATGTACCTCTGGGGTGTAGTACAGTATAAAGTACAATATGTACCTCTGAGATGTAGTACAGTATAAAGTACAACATGTACCTCTGAGATGTAGTACAGTATAAAGTACTATTATGTACCTCTGAGATGTAGTACAGTATAAAGTACAATATGTACCTCTGAGATGTAGTACAGTATAAAGTACAACATGTACCTCTGAGATGTAGTCGTTTAAAGTACTATATGTACCTCTGAGATGTAGTACAGTTTAAAGTACAATATGTACCTCTGAGATGTAGTACAGTATAAAGTACAATATGTACCTCTGAGATGTAGTACAGTATAAAGTACAACATGTACCTCTGAGATGTAGTACAGTATAAAGTACTATTATGTACCTCTGAGATGTAGTACAGTATAAAGTACAATATGTACCTCTGAGATGTAGTACAGTATAAAGTACAACATGTACCTCTGAGGTGTAGTACAGTATAAAGTACAATATGTACCTCTGTGATGTAATACAGTATAAAGTACTATTATGTACCTCTGAGATGTAGTACAGTATAAAGTACAATATGTACCTCTGAGATGTAGTACAGTATAAAGTACAACATGTACCTCTGAGATGTAGTACAGTATAAAGTACAATATGTACCTCTGAGCTGTAGTACAGTATAAAGTACAATATGTACCTCTGAGATGTAGTACAGTATAAAGTACAATATGTACCTCTG
>JAFEUB010001381.1:85000-90000 GCA_024529925.1 Ophthalmolycus amberensis | reverse complement strand
GTTAGCATGTAGCCTGTTAGCATGTAGCCTGTTAGCAGCGAGAGCTAGTAGGTGCTCAGAGATAAAGACTCACCTTTCTTCTGGTTCACATCGATGTTCAGCAGACGGTTCAAGGTCCGGTTCACTGAGGAGGAAGATCACTGGATGTGTGTCTTTGTGAGGAGATTGTGTGTGTGTGTGTGTGTGTGTGTGTGTGTGTGTGTGAGTGTGTGGGTGTGTGTGTGTGTGGGTGTGTTACATTTGCTGCAGTGCTCCTCGTCTGACCCGTCGCTGCACTGCTTCACACCGTCACACTCCAGACTTCTGTCCAGACAACAGTCGCCACAGATCAGCTGATCAGGATGACAAGCAGCACCACACTCCTCTGAGGACACACACACACACACACAGACACAGACACACACAGACACACACACACACACACACACACACACACACACACACACACACACACACACAGAAACACACACACACACACACACACACACACACACACAGACACAGACACACACAGACACACACACACACACACACACACACAGAAACACACACACACACACACACACACACAGACACAGACACACACAGACACACACACACAGACACACACAGACACACACACACACAGAAACAGACACACAGACACACACAGACACACACACACAGAGACACACACACACACACACACACACCCACACACACACACAGAAACAGACACACAGACACACACACACACACACACACACACACACACACACACACACAGACACACACACACACACACACACACACACACAAACAGACACACACACACACACACAGACACACACACACACAGAAACAGACACACACACACACACAAACAGACACACACATGTTTAACATTTACATCCTCCTCATGTGCAGAGCTGATATGAAGAGGTGCATTGTGGGACTGACCAGCTTTGGGCAGATTGATGCTCCTCTCTGAAGACGCTGTGATGAAAACACATGAGGAGTATTTAAAGTAGTATTACAACTGCTGCGTGTACTGCGTGTGCTGCGTGTGCTGCGTCTGCTGCGTGTGCTGCGTGTGCTGCGTGTGCTGCGTGTGCTGCGTGTGCTGCGTGTACTGCGTGTACTGCGTGTACTGCGTCTGCTGCGTGTGCTGCGTGTACTGCGTGTACTGCGTGTACTGCGTCTGCTGCGTGTGCTGCGTGTGCTGCGTGTACTGCGTCTGCTGCGTGTGCTGCGTGTACTGCGTGTACTGCGTCTGCTGCGTGTGCTGCGTGTGCTGCGTCTACTGCGTGTACTGCGTGTACTGCGTGTACTGCGTCTACTGCGTGTGCTGCGTGTACTGCGTGTACTGCGTGTACTGCGTCTACTGCGTCTACTGCGTCTACTGCGTGTACTGCGTGTACTGTGTCTACTGTGTGTGCTGCGTGTACTGTGTGTACTGTGTCTACTGCGTCTACTGCGTGTACTGCGTGTACTGCGTCTACTGCGTGTACTGCGTCTACTGCGTCTACTGCGTGTACTGTGTCTACTGCGTGTACTGTGTCTACTGTGTCTACTGTGTGTACTGTGTCTACTGCGTGTACTGTGTCTACTGTGTCTACTGTGTGTACTGTGTGTACTGTGTCTACTGCGTGTACTGTGTCTACTGTGTCTACTGTGTGTACTGTGTCTACTGCGTGTACTGTGTCTACTGTGTCTACTGTGTGTACTGTGTCTACTGCGTGTACTGTGTCTGCTGTGTCTATTGCGTGTACTGTGTCTACTGTGTCTACTGTGTCTACTGTGTCTATTGCGTGTACTGTGTGTACTGTGTGTACTGCGTGTACTGCGTCTACTGCGTCTACTGTGTCTACTGTGTCTGCTGTGTCTATTGCGTGTACTGTGTGTACTGTGTGTACTGCGTGTACTGCGTCTACTGCGTCTACTGCGTCTACTGTGTCTACTGCGTGTACTGTGTCTACTGTGTCTACTGTGTGTACTGTGTCTACTGCGTGTACTGTGTCTGCTGTGTCTATTGCGTGTACTGTGTCTACTGTGTCTACTGTGTCTACTGTGTCTATTGCGTGTACTGTGTGTACTGTGTGTACTGCGTGTACTGCGTCTACTGCGTCTACTGTGTCTACTGTGTCTGCTGTGTCTATTGCGTGTACTGTGTGTACTGTGTGTACTGCGTGTACTGCGTCTACTGCGTCTACTGCGTGTACTGTGTCTACTGCGTCTACTGTGTCTACTGTGTCTGCTGTGTCTATTGCGTGTACTGTGTGTACTGTGTGTACTGCGTGTACTGCGTCTACTGCGTCTACTGTGTCTACTGCGTGTACTGTGTCTACTGCGTCTACTGTGTCTACTGTGTCTACTGTGTCTGCTGTGTCTACTGTGTCTACTGTGTCTATTGCGTGTACTGTGTCTACTGCGTGTACTGTGTCTACTGTGTCTACTGTGTCTGCTGTGTCTACTGCGTGTACTGCGTCTACTGCGTCTACTGCGTCTACTGCGTCTACTGTGTCTATTGCGTGTACTGTGTCTACTGCGTGTACTGTGTCTACTGTGTCTACTGCGTGTACTGCGTCTACTGTGTCTACTGTGTCTGCTGTGTCTATTGCGTGTACTGTGTCTACTGCGTCTACTGTGTCTACTGTGTCTGCTGTGTCTATTGCGTGTACTGCGTCTACTGTGTCTGCTGTGTCTGCTGTGTCTATTGCGTGTACTGCGTGTACTGCGTGTACTGCGTGTACTGCGTCTACTGTGTCTACTGTGTCTACTGTGTGTACTGTGTCTACTGTGTCTATTGCGTGTACTGTGTCTACTGTGTCTACTGTGTCTGCTGTGTCTATTGCGTGTACTGTGTCTACTGCGTCTACTGTGTCTACTGTGTCTACTGTGTCTATTGCGTGTACTGCGTCTACTGCGTCTACTGTGTCTGCTGTGTCTATTGCGTGTACTGTGTGTACTGTGTCTACTGTGTCTACTGTGTCTATTGCGTGTACTGTGTGTACTGTGTCTACTGTGTCTACTGTGTCTATTGCGTGTACTGTGTGTACTGTGTCTACTGCGTCTACTGTGTCTGCTGTGTCTATTGCGTGTACTGTGTGTACTGTGTCTATTGCGTCCACTGTGTCTACTGTGTCTACTGTGTCTGCTGTGTCTGCTGTGTCTGCTGTGTCTATTGCGTGTACTGTGTCAACTGTGTCTACTGTGTCTGCTGTGTCTGCTGTGTCTATTGCGTGTACTGTGTGTACTGTGTCTATTGCGTGTACTGTGTCTACTGTGTCTACTGTGTCTACTGTGTCTGCTGTGTCTGCTGTGTCTATTGCGTGTACTGTGTCTACTGTGTCTACTGTGTCTGCTGTGTCTATTGCGTGTACTGTGTGTACTGTGTCTACTGTGTCTACTGTGTGTACTGTGTCTGCTGTGTCTACTGTGTCTGCTGTGTCTGCTGTGTCTATTGCGTGTACTGTGTGTACTGTGTGTACTGCGTGTACTGCGTGTACTGTGTGTACTGTGTCTACTGCGTGTACTGCGTGTACTGCGTCTACTGTGTCTACTGTGTGTACTGCGTCTACTGCGTGTACTGTGTCTGCTGTGTCTATTGCGTGTACTGTGTGTACTGTGTGTACTGCGTCTACTGCGTCTACTGCGTCTACTGCGTGTACTGCGTCTACTGTGTCTACTGTGTGTACTGTGTCTACTGTGTGTACTGTGTGTACTGTGTCTACTGTGTCTATTGCGTGTACTGTGTCTACTGTGTCTACTGTGTCTACTGTGTCTGCTGTGTCTATTGCGTGTACTGTGTCTACTGCGTCTACTGTGTCTACTGTGTCTATTGCGTGTACTGCGTCTACTGCGTGTACTGTGTCTACTGTGTCTGCTGTGTCTATTGCGTCTACTGCGTGTACTGTGTCTACTGTGTCTACTGTGTCTACTGCGTCTACTGCGTGTACTGTCTGCTGTGTCTATTGCGTGTACTGTGTGTACTGTGTCTACTGTGTCTACTGTGTGTACTGTGTGTACTGTGTCTACTGTGTCTATTGCGTGTACTGTGTCTACTGTGTCTACTGTGTCTACTGTGTCTGCTGTGTCTATTGCGTGTACTGCGTCTACTGCGTCTACTGTGTCTACTGTGTCTACTGTGTGTACTGTGTGTACTGTGTCTACTGTGTCTATTGCGTGTACTGTGTCTACTGCGTCTACTGTGTCTGCTGTGTCTGCTGTGTCTATTGCGTGTACTGTGTCTACTGCGTCTACTGTGTCTGCTGTGTCTGCTGTGTCTATTGCGTGTACTGTGTCTACTGTGTCTACTGTGTGTACTGTGTCTACTGTGTCTACTGTGTCTACTGTGTGTACTGTGTCTACTGTGTCTACTGTGTGTACTGTGTCTACTGTGTCTACTGTGTGTACTGTGTCTACTGTGTCTATTGCGTGTACTGTGTCTACTGTGTCTACTGTGTCTGCTGTGTCTATTGCGTGTACTGTGTCTACTGCGTCTACTGTGTCTACTGTGTCTACTGTGTCTATTGCGTGTACTGTGTCTACTGCGTCTACTGTGTCTACTGTGTCTGCTGTGTCTATTGCGTGTACTGTGTCTACTGCGTCTACTGTGTCTGCTGTGTCTACTGTGTCTATTGCGTGTACTGTGTCTACTGCGTCTACTGTGTCTGCTGTGTCTGCTGTGTCTATTGCGTGTACTGTGTCTACTGCGTCTACTGTGTCTACTGTGTCTGCTGTGTCTATTGCGTGTACTGTGTCTACTGCGTCTACTGTGTCTGCTGTGTCTACTGTGTCTATTGCGTGTACTGTGTCTACTGCGTCTACTGTGTCTGCTGTGTCTGCTGTGTCTATTGCGTGTACTGTGTCTACTGTGTCTACTGTGTGTACTGTGTCTACTGTGTCTACTGTGTCTACTGTGTGTACTGTGTCTACTGTGTCTACTGTGTCTACTGTGTGTACTGTGTCTACTGTGTCTACTGTGTGTACTGTGTCTACTGTGTCTATTGCGTGTACTG
>JAFEUB010001381.1:65000-80000 GCA_024529925.1 Ophthalmolycus amberensis | reverse complement strand
GTTCATCGTCTACACCAGCGGTCACTAATAGGGTCAGGACCCAGGACCCAGGACCAACCGATAGATGACAATTATTACATTTTGACGGAGCGCTTCTATTTTAACCTGCACCTGCACAGCTTTTCCAGTCTTTACGGTACTCGTTCAGCGGTGCAGGAAACACACCAACCAATCACATCACATGATGCTGCTCAGCCAATCAGATGTGTGTATTCTGATAAACATCCCGACTCGAGTGAGATTTACACAGACGGGAGAGAGACGAGGAAAGAGAACGAAGAGTCAGAGATGTCATTTCATGTAACCAGAGAGACCAGAGACCCTCTAGAGGACCAGAGAGACCAGAGACCCTCTAGAGGACCAGAGAGACCAGAAACCCTCTAGAGGACCAGAGAGACCAGAGACCCTCTAGAGGACCAGAGAGACCAGAAACCCTCCAGAGGACCAGAGAGACCAGAGACCCTCTAGAGGACCAGAGAGACCAGAGACCCTGTAGAGGACCAGAGAGACCAGAAACCCTCTAGAGGACCAGAGAGACCAGAAACCCTCTAGAGGACCAGAGAGACCAGAGACCCTCTAGAGCAGGGGTTCTTAACCTTTTTGACCTCGGGGCCCAACTTTTCAAGTCCAAAGTGTCCCGGGGCCCGTTCAGATATTAACACTATTAGTTGAACTCATTGATCTCACTGACGTGTCTATAGCTTCTGAACCACTCTGACTATATGCATCAAAAGTGTCAGAACACCTGCAGGTCATACAGAAACAGAGCAGTGGGCCTTTGACCCAGTAAAAATTTAAGATTTTTGTCCGCATAAAATAAATAAGTATCTTTCAGTATGAATAACTGCCTGTGGCTGTATCTGTACAGGTAAAGGACAGTATAGGGCTGTAACTACACTATCAGTGAACAACAAAGTATGACCATTCTACAGAGTTTCTTCCATGAAGAGATCCAGGCGGAGCTCTAAAAGGACATTTGGAGACCCAAATGGACACATGGTAACCAAATGATATTCTGACACACTAAAGGTGTTTCTCCCTTTATATTTTGATATTATATTATTTTCCTTTTATTTTTAGCCTTTGCAAATTGCAAAAACTACGTATATAAGGTCGAAGACGTGGTGTGTGAGTAGCGGACTTGCTGTGCGTAATGGCTGCGACCGAGCGCACGATCGAGTATGAGAATAGTTCAGTTACGCAAACGTTGGTTGACGGCTTTTAGAAGAGGAAGATACGGTTTGTACTATAAGTACTAGCGTTTTCTGAAGCCAGTAGCTCCATGGTAACATCCGCTAGCACGTTGTCGGGTCTGTAATGTTTCTTTTTCCGTCGAAATGCTGCAAAATCCGACTTGCAGCGGTTATGGCGACTTTGGACAGTGTGTGTGTGGGCTCCTTTTGTGGAGAAAGCATAAGAAATGAAAGAAAATCGATGATTTCTTTGCAAAGATGAGGATTTTGGGCATGCTGGGATGCCAAACACGGACATGTTTTGTGACGTATTTGCGCAAACAAGCCGTAGGAACGGAAGGGGAGGGGATCGAGGACGCCGGTGTCCTCGCGGAGTTGAACAGGCAAAACCCGTGTTAAATAAATGAGATGATAGAATGTGATGATCACAAAGACATTTATTATCATGTGTATGTAAACCTGCATACGCAACAAGAAGCCACACAGGCTTTCCCACCAGCGTTGGATGTTTGGTCGCTACGTGTTGCTTTATTTTTGAAGGCTTCAGAGCTTCGTTTGATAGCATTAGCCCACATTCCACACACTGAGCCCTCGCTCTGCCTCGTTGCCTCCGTTCACAAAGCCGGACTTAAGAAAGTCAGGGTTGTACTTGCGCACACATTTAGACTTGGGGGGGTATGGCACCACTGTCGTCTTCATTTTTTCTTTTTAATAACTTATCCATAACTTTCGCTACAGGCTAGCGGCTAGCTGAGTGTCTTCTTCTGCTTATTGCATCTTGTTAAACAACAGACTGACGCATTACTGCCACCAGGTGGTGGGAAGCTATATTGTAACTGAGCGTCTCATGGATAACAGTAATATCTCTGGTGTCTTCAATTGATAACCTATGCGGTCCCGCGGCCCTCGCGGCCCACAGGTGCAAAACTGAAAGTTTTTCGCGGCCCTCTAGGTGGCGCTCTCGGCCCTATGGTTAAGAATCACTGCACCAGAGAACCAGAGAGACCAGAGACCCTCTAGAGGACCAGAGAGACCAGAGACCCTCTAGAGGACCAGAGAGACCAGAAACCCTCTAGAGGACCAGAGAGACCAGAGACCCTCTAAGCACCAGAGAGACCAGAGACCCTCAAAGCACCAGAGAGACCAGAAACCCTCTAGAGCAGTGGTTCTCAACTGGTCTGGCTGCGGGACCCACCATCACCCCTTAATGACAAGCCGGGACCCACGACCCAAATTATATATATATATATATATATATATATATTCATGAATATATATATATATATATAACTTATATTCGTGGGAATTCATGAATATATATATATTCATGAATATATATATATATATATATATATATATATATATATATTCATGAATATATATATATATATATATAGAATTTGGGTATATCTATATTCAAGAAGTCTAGTAGTAGTAACGTCTCTGTGTAGTAAACAACTGTCAAATCAAATAAAGAAAGTACACATCAATTATATTTTAACAAATATTATTCTCATTTTTAAAATTTAACTGGATGGATTATAAATAATACATAGAAATACATAAATAAATGTTCTTCTCATTTCAAGTAAAATAACAGCTGGATTAAAAAATTAATTACGTAACAAAATTCATTTTAGCAAAATAATTTTCACTGAATTGTCCTGCAGCTTTAAATTCAGTTCATTCATGATGAAGTGAAAAAGCCATAATATTATATTTTTCTCATCTTCTAAAAAGAGAAATTAATGTTTGACTGGACAGACTCATAGAGGTGAATTCTTCAGAGTCTAATGACTCTGGTCTCTCTGGACATTTCTCTCTTTTGGAGATCGTCCTATGATTTGACTTTCACGACTCACACCTCAATAAACAGTCTGCTCTGTCTCTGTATCCTCGTCTCTCCCCGTGTGTCACGGTGTGTGTACATCTCACTCAAGTCAGGAAACTTGACAGAATACTCATATTTGATTGGCTGAGCTTCATCACGTGATGTGATTCACAACGCATTGATGTGTTTTTCGTGCACCACTGAACAAGTACCGTAAATGCTGGAATAATTCCGCTGCATAAAAATGCCCTTCAAAATAAAATAAAATAATTAATTTTTTTTTTGTCAGGCAAAGGCCCGCGACCCACTGAAAACGGGTCCGCGACCCAGAAGTGGGTCGCGACCCACCAGTTGACAATCACTGCTCTAGAGGACCAGAGAGACCAGAAACCCTCTAGAGGACCAGAGACCCTCTAGAGGACCAGAGAGACCAGAAACCCTCTAGAGGACCAGAGACCCTCTAAGCACCAGAGAGACCAGAGACCCTCTAAGCACCAGAGAGACCAGAAACCCTCTAGAGGACCAGAGAGACCAGAGACCCTCTAGAGGACCAGAGAGACCAGAAACCCTCTAGAGGACCAGAGAGACCAGAGACCCTCTAGACCAGGGGTGCCCACACTTTTTCGGCTTGCGAGCTACTTTTAAAATGACCAAGTCAAAATGATCTACCAACATTAAAAATGCTGAATATATATTTATATATGTATATACTGAGTATACTTTATATTTACAATATATGTTGGCGTACCTTGCATAACTGCATGAACCCTTATGGCACAATACCATTCTGTACATTGTTGGTCGTTACCTTACTCTGATGATTGCACTGAATGTGTCTGGACTTAATGTTCTTCATGTGGGAAAAGGCTGACTCACATGAATGAGTAGAGCCGAATAATGCGGTCTAAGGTGTCACATGTCCTCATGTTTGGGGACTTTTCCTCTATGAGAAACTGTCCATGAGCCCTGGACTTCAGCTTCAGTGTCAACATCTCATCCTCCAGACGAGTTCAGGTGAAACAGCGTTGACATTTTTGATGCGAGTGAATCAACCTCAATATCTTCCCCAAATGTGCAGCACATAAGTGAAGCAACTGGCTCAAGTAAAGCAAAGTCTGGAAAGCGTTTGTCAAACTCTGACAGACACTTGTCAACCTGCTCTGTGTAGCGCGCACTGTCACGTTACCACACGCCTTCCGCTGAGTCTGCGGTTCTGACGCCAGGTTTTGGAAGTTTCCCAAATCATGGCGCTGCAGCTTTAGCTTCTTTATTAGAAATACATTGGAAGGCTAACTAATTAGCTCGCCGGAGTTTTGCAGTAGCTCGTGCGGTTGACCGCGCATACGCGGTGACCCGTGTGTTAGAAAACCAAGTGGCAAATGCCATGCGGACATCTCATGTTTTTGAATGGAATGAGATCGACCCGCACTACCTCGATGTATTGGGCACCATTGGTCTAGAGGACCAGAGAGACCAGAGACCAGAAAATATCATGTTTATCATAACTGTGTTATCACACACGCGTCTGTGATCACAGACACGCGTGTGTGATCACACACGCGTCTGTGATCACAGACACGCGTGTGATCACAGACATGTCTTTTCTGTCAATTTAATTTGTTTCTACTTTGCATTGTTGATTGTTGTTGATTGTTGTTAAATGTTACGCACCTCCCGTCATGTCAAATTCATTGTATGTTCAACATACGATGGCAATAAACGGTTTCTGATTCTGATTCTGATGTGTGATCACAGACATGTGATCACAGACAAAGCACAAATCTTTTGAGCAAACGTACCCACTCAAATATATACATATATTATATAATAAACTGTATATATAATAATGATCATCTTGTATTGATCCCGTTATTAATATATTGTTGATATATTGATTGATGTATTGATTGATACTGATCCCATGACACCACGTGATTGATGTATTGATCCAGCTGTGGCCTCACCTGAGCCCTGCGGTCCCCTCAGGTACATCTGGAACACGGACTCTCTGATGTAGCTCAGGTAACCCTCCTGGTTCACGAACCTGCACACAAATCGGTTTCTGTGGATGCAGTCGAACAGGACGCACACGCGGTGCTCTGCCGCTTCCGCTCCGGTGCCGCGCGGCTCCAGCAGCGCCAGGTTGCAGCGCAGGGACCCGCAGCACGCGCTCCTGCAGGCTTCCACCGAGCGCACATGCGCAGTGGACAGCAGAGCCGCTCCCTCCTTCACCGCGTCCTCCGCGTCCAGCACGAAGTCCTCCTGCCCGGCGCGGAACGTTCCGCTGCAGTCCGCGTCCTCCTCCGCTCCGGTGAGGAGCAGGAGGGGGAGCAGGAGGAGGAGGAGGAGGAGGGAGGAAGAGGAGGAGGAGGACGGAGGCATCTTGTGAATGTAGCGAGAAGAACCCGGGTCTGAAGAGGGTCACAGCAGAAGAGTGAGTCCTCAGGTGTCTCTGCTCAGGTGTGTCTGCTCACAAACAGGAAGAGACTCCGGACACGCCCCTCACAGGACCGTGTCACCGACGTCACTCAGGTGTGGCAACACCTGAAGGAGAAACAGTGATTATGTTTAATAATGATCTGTTTCATAAAAACCTTTTGATGGTGTTTGTCAAATCTCTTTTATGGAATATGTATTGTCTTCTTCTTCTTCTTCTTCTTCTTCTTCTTCTTCTTCTTCTTCTTCTTCTTCTTCTTCTTCTTCTTCTTCTTCTTCTTCTAATAAGAATTATGATAATTATATCACGTTTGTAATAAATATGAGGTTGTGAATATAAAAGTATCATTATATGTATATATATATATATATATATTTATATATATATATATATATATATATATATATATATATATATATATATAAATATACTAGTGCTGGGCAACGATTACAATGTTTAATCGCGATTATGCTCAAAGTTCAATAATGAATTATAAAGTAGTGTATTGTGCACTTGGATTTTAAAGTTCTGCTCTATGAACTAAAGGTCAATAACATTTGGTGTAAACACTTTAAACACATCAGGTTGTTGTTAGCAGCAGTATTCCCTTCACACAGCAGCAGTTATAACACAGTTATAATGATTGTGATCATAGATATTCAGCCGTTCACAACTTTATCTTCATGTGTGTAAGAGATGATATTTAAATATACATCTTGAGAACTGAGAA
Source organism: Ophthalmolycus amberensis (assembly GCA_024529925.1). NCBI lineage: Eukaryota > Metazoa > Chordata > Actinopteri > Perciformes > Zoarcidae > Ophthalmolycus > Ophthalmolycus amberensis. Next base: position 73,809 of record JAFEUB010001381.1, on the reverse strand, counting down.
CATATCTACGTCATGTTTTTATGTTTGTTAAATTCTCAGTAGTGATACTAAATGATGCTTATTATACATATTACAAACAAAAACACTTTAAAAACTCAAACAATAATTTAAATTAATCATTTATTTTCTTGGTATTGTGGTCAGACACACGTGCAACGCTGATTACCGTAATATGTGTGGTATTAGTTATAAATGTACGTTGGTACATAGAGGGTGATAAGAAGCTGTACATGGAGGGACTTAGGACCCAGGGGAATGTAGGTGAAGGAAACAGGAAGAGACGCCACACAAACAGCTGTTCACCGCTCGCTGACCTCAGGACAGTCTGACGGTGCGTTCACTGACCCTAGGATAGACTGTGATGCGTTCACTGACCTCAGAACAGTCTGTGATGCGTTCACTGACCTCAGGATAGACTGTGATGCGTTCACTGACCTCAGGAGAGACTGTGATGCGTTCACTGACCTCAGGACAGTTTGTGATGCGTTCACTGACCTCAGGATAGACTGTGATGCGTTCACTGACCTCAGGACAGTCTGACGTTGCATTCACTGACCTCAGGATAGACTGTGATGCGTTCACTGACCTCAGGACAGTCTGTGATGCGTTCACTGACCTCAGGACAGTCTGACGTTGCGTTCACTGACCTCAGCACAGTCTGACGGTGCGTTCACTGACCTCAGGATAGACTGTGATGCGTTCACTGACCTCAGGACAGTCTGTGATGCGTTCACTGACCTCAGGACAGTCTGACGGTGCGTTCACTGACCTCAGGATAGACTGTGATGCGTTCACTGACCTCAGGATAGACTGATGCGTTCACTGACCTCAGGACAGTCTGTGATGCGTTCACTGACCTCAGGACAGTCTGACGTTGCTTTCACTGACCTCAGGACAGTCTGTGATGCGTTCACTGACCTCAGGATAGACTGTGATGCGTTCACTGACCTCAGGATAGACTGTGATGCGTTCACTGACCTCAGGACAGTCTGTGATGCGTTCACTGACCTCAGGATAGACTGTCATGCGTTCACTGACCTCAGGACAGTCTGACGGTGCGTTCACTGACCTCAGGACAGTCTGACGGTGCGTTCACTCACCTCAGGACAGTCTGACGGTGCGTTCACTGACCTCAGGACAGTCTGACGGTGCGTTCACTCACCTCAGGACAGTCTGACGGTGCGTTCACTGACCTCAGGACAGTCTGACGGTGCGTTCACTGACCTCAGGACAGTCTGACGGTGCGTTCACTGACCTCAGGATAGACTGCGATGCGTTCACTGACCTCAGGACAGTCTCACGGTGCGTTCACTGACCTCAGGATAGACTGTGATGCGTTCACTGACCTCAAGACAGTCTGTGATGCGTTCACTGACCTCAGGACAGTCTCACGGTGCGTTCACTGACCTCAGGATAGACTGTGATGCGTTCACTGACCTCAGGACAGTCTGTGATGCGTTCACTGACCTCAGGATAGACTGTGATGCATTCACTGACCTCAGGACAGTCTGACGTTGCTTTCACTGACCTCAGGACAGTGTGACGGTGCGTTCACTGACCTCAGGATAGACTGTGATGCGTTCACTGACCTCAGGACAGTCTGACGGTGCGTTCACTCACCTCAGGACAGTCTGACGGTGCGTTCACTGACCTCAGGACAGTCTGACGGTGCGTTCACTCACCTCAGGACAGTCTGACGGTGCGTTCACTGACCTCAGGACAGTCTGCGATGCGTTCACTGACCTCAGGATAGACTGTGATGCGTTCACTGACCTCAGGACAGTCTGTGATGCGTTCACTGACGTCAGGATACTGTGATGCGTTCACTGACCTCAGGACAGTCTGACGTTGCTTTCACTGACCTCAGGACAGTGTGACGGTGCGTTCACTGACCTCAGGATAGACTGTGATGCGTTCACTGACCTCAGGACAGTCTGACGGTGCGTTCACTCACCTCAGGACAGTCTGACGGTGCGTTCACTGACCTCAGGACAGTCTGACGGTGCGTTCACAGACCTCAGGACAGTCTGACGGTGCGTTCACTGACCTCAGGATAGACTGCGATGCGTTCACTGACCTCAGGATAGACTGTGATGCGTTCACTGACCTCAGGACAGTTTGTGATGCGTTCACTGACCTCAGGATAGACTGTGATGCGTTCACTGACCTCAGGACAGTCTGACGTTGCGTTCACTGACCTCAGGACAGTCTGACGGTGCGTTCACTGACCTCATGATAGACTGTGATGCGTTCACTGACCTCAGGATAGACTGTGATGCGTTCACTGACCTCAGGACAGTCTGACGGTGCGTTCACTGACCTCAGGATAGACTGTGATGCGTTCACTGACCTCAGGACAGTCTGACGGTGCATTCACTGACCTCAGGATAGACTGTGATGCGTTCACTGACCTCAGGACAGTCTGTGATGCGTTCACTGACCTCAGGACAGTCTGACGTTGCTTTCACTGACCTCAGGACAGTCTGTGATGCGTTCACTGACCTCAGGATAGACTGTGATGCGTTCACTGACCTCAGGACAGTCTGTGATGTGTTCACTGACCTCAGGATAGTCTGACGTTGCTTTCACTGACCTCAGGACAGTCTGTGATGCGTTCACTGACCTCAGGATAGACTGTGATGCGTTCACTGACCTCAGGACAGTCTGACGGTGCGTTCACTGACCTCAGGATAGACTGTGATGCGTTCACTGACCTCAGGACAGTCTGTGATGCGTTCACTGACCTCAGGACAGTCTGACGGTGCGTTCACTGACCTCAGGATAGACTGTGATGCGTTCACTGACCTCAGGACAGTCTGACGGTGCGTTCACTGACCTCAGGACAGTCTGTGATGCGTTCACTGACCTCAGGACAGTCTGACGTTGCTTTCACTGACCTCAGGACAGTCTGTGATGCGTTCACTGACCTCAGGATAGACTGTGATGCGTTCACTGACCTCAGGATAGACTGTGATGCGTTCACTGACCTCAGGACAGTCTGTGATGCGTTCACTGACCTCAGGATAGACTGTGATGCGTTCACTGACCTCAGGACAGTCTGACGTTGCTTTCACTGACCTCAGGACAGTGTGACGGTGCGTTCACTGACCTCAGGATAGACTGTGATGCGTTCACTGACCTCAGGACAGTCTGACGGTGCGTTCACTCACCTCAGGACAGTCTGACGGTGCGTTCACTGACCTCAGGACAGTCTGACGGTGCGTTCACTCACCTCAGGACAGTCTGACGGTGCGTTCACTGACCTCAGGACAGGAGATGTTCTGAGTGTTTTATTTGTTTCCTTTAGAGAAGCTGAGACTCTTGAAGGAGACGACGGATCACCTGAGTCAAGAGCTGGAGGACAAGAGACTACTGCAGGTACACTGATACTACTAGCACTAATACTACTGACAATACTACTACTGATACTACTAGTACTACTGATACAAGTACTACTGATACTACCTAGCCTCGGTGATGTACAGGTGATTATGTAGCGGTGGACAGAATGATGTCACACAATGATGTCACACAGGCTCAATCTGGTGCTGCTCAGAGATTCTTCTTCTCTTCCTGTGACTCTGCGTCAGACACGGCTCATGTAGCAACACTGACACCTAGTGGTGACCCACTGGATCTACTGCCTGAACATGTAGCTGGTGATACACTACACTCCACCTGTACAGGTGAGGTACAGGTGTACAGCGACACTAGTGTTCACAAAATAACTTATACTACAACATCCAGGTGTGATTCAAACGGACCAGGTGCATCAGGTGATGTCAAACCCGTCGATGTCTCTGCAGATCAGGGACTCTGCTGGACCTCCTGCTGCCTCCTTCCTCCAGATATATGACGAGTCACAGTCTGCTGCTGCACGGCCTGCTGGGAAATAAACGCACAGCTGATTACCTGTTGCTCAGAAACTGGTCTCACAAAGATCTGCTGGTGGAGTCCTATACATCTCCCAGAAGATGGAGGACCAGAAGGAGATGGAGGAGATGGAGGACCAGGGGGTCCAGGAGGAGATGGAGGACCAGGAGGTCCAGGAGGAGATGGAGGACCACGAGGTCCAGGAGGAGATGGAGGACCAGAAGGAGATGGAGGAGATGGAGGAGATGGAGGTTGAGGAGGACCAGGTCCCATCACCTGGTAAGTAGTCCTCCGCCCCCCTCAGACGTCTTTGTGGTTCATCACATGACGACGCTCTGTTTCCTGTTTCACTTCCAGCTGTGGATCCATGTGACCCAGATGTGCGGCGGCGGCTGCTGGACCTCTGTGATGTCACTTCCTCTCCAGACTTGCGTTCAGAGTCACTTGTCTGCAGCTAGGTAGCACCTGAGCGCCAGTTAGAGACCGGTTTGGATCTGGTTCTGTTGTGGTTTCATCCAGTGTGTGTTGTGTGTGTTGTGTCCACCAGGGGGCGACGTTATAAAGCTTCACTCCTGCAGCCTCACATCCTCACATGTTCTTACAGGTAGGTCAGCACACCTGGAGTGAGAGAGAACAACTAAAGATGAATAAAACGAGTGTTGTGATTCTCGTGGTTCCCTCAGAGGTTTCCTCCTGACTGGGTGTTCCCGATGGACTGTGTTTGGCCTCCTTCACTGGGATTGGTGTCACTGACTCCTCCCCTTATCTCTACCTTCCAGGTGGACCTGGTGGGACTGGCCGAAACCGTCCACCTCCTGCTGACCAACAGCAAGATGGTCCCGATAAAAGAAGGTGGTGTCTGGAGAGCAGAGCAGTTCAGTGGAGACGAACCCTGGTACTGACAGTTAGACCTGGATTATTACGAGTTAAACCCGGTTAACTTTAACCGAGCCTTCTGAGAGACAGACAGGCTGTCTCTCTGTCGTGTCAATCGTGTCAATAAAGTTAATTTGAAGCAAAAAAAACGAAACTCCTCCTTCATACCGGAGACAAGGTGAGACAGGGAGGTGGGGGAGGGGGGAGAGAGAGAGAGAGAGAGAGAGAGACACAGCGAGAGAGAGAGAGAGAGAGAGAGACACAGAGAGAGAGAGAGAGAGAGAGAGTGAGAGAGAGACACAGAGAGAGAGAGAGAGAGAGAGAGAGACACAGAGAGAGAGAGAGAGAGAGAGAGTGAGAGAGAGACACAGAGAGAGAGAGAGAGAGAGCGAGAGAGAGAGAGAGTGAGAGAGAGACACAGAGAGAGAGAGCGAGAGAGAGAGAGAGTGAGAGAGAGACACAGAGAGAGAGAGAGAGAGAGAGAGTGAGAGAGAGACACAGAGAGAGAGAGAGAGAGTGAGAGAGAGACACAGAGAGATAGACAGAGAGGAGAGACAGAGAAAGAGAGTTGAGTGTCTGAGGGGGAGAACAGCAGGAACCGGCCACAACGAACTCACCTGGACTCACCTGGACTCTAGCGGCCAGGTGAGTGTGTCAGCATCTTCCCACAAGTTTAAACTGACAGATCTACACAGCTGACTGTAAACTGAAGGTTATCTGCAGAACCACACTGTCATGGTTCCACGTAGATCCTCAGTGAGCTGTGAGGAACCTTAAAAAGAAAGATTTCTGTTTTTCATAAGAAATGTTCTGTTAGAACCCAGTGAGTCTGGTTCTCTGCTTTAAGGAACACGGAGCAGTTCTGGAAGTTACCTAACGTTGAGATAAAGGTTCTCTACGGCACGAGACTATGGAACCAGAACTCTACAGAGAACCAGCACTTATTTTGCTTTTCTTTGATTTCACCATGGAACCAGGGTCAGAGGGTTCCACGAAGAACCATAACAGTCTGAATAACTAATGGTTCTGTGTAAAGAAGGTTCTCTGTTGAACCAGAAAAAGGTTCAAGAGGAACAAACAGCGGTCTGCAGAAATCCATGTTTACCATCTGGAACCAACACACTTCACTATGATACTATGTTAGCTTATGGATAGCTGTTAGCTGATGGATCGCTGTTAGCTTATGGATAGCTGTTAGCTGATGAATAGCTGTTAGCTTATGGATCGCTGTTAGCTTATGGATAGCTGTTAGCTGATGAATAGCTGTTAGCTTATGGATCGCTGTTAGCTTATGGATAGCTGTTAGCTGATGAATAGCTGTTAGCTTATGGATCGCTGTTAGCTTATGGATAGCTGTTAGCTGATGGATAGCTGTTAGCTGATGGATCGCTGTTAGCTTATGGATAGCTGTTAGCTGATGAATAGCTGTTAGCTTATGGCTAGCTGTTAGCTGATGGATAGCTGTTAGCTGATGAATAGCTGTTAGCTGATGAATAGCTGTTAGCTTATGGCTAGCTGTTAGCTTATGGATAGCTGTTAGCTTATGGATAGTTGTTAGCTTATGGCTAGCTGTTAGCTGATGGATAGCTGTTAGCTGATGGATAGCTGTTAGCTGATGAATAGCTGTTAGCTTATGGATAGCTGTTAGCTTATGGCTAGCTGTTAGCTGATGGATAGCTGTTAGCTGATGAATAGCTGTTAGCTTATGGCTAGCTGTTAGCTTATTGCTAGCTGTTAGCTGATGGATAGCTGTTAGCTTATGGATAGCTGTTAGCTGATGGCTAGCTGTTAGCTGATGGATAGTTGTTCGCTTATGGATAGCTGTTAGCTGATGGATAGCTGTTAGCTTATGGATAGCTGTTAGCTGATGGATAGCTGTTAGCTTATGGATAGCTGTTAGCTGATGGCTACACACAAAGGCACGCATGCACTAACAGGCACTAACATGCACTAACATGAAGTAACATGCACTAAAAGGCACGCTCATGTGCACTAACATCACTAAAAGGCACACTCGTGCACTAACATGCACTAAAAGGCACGCTCACATGCGCTAACATGCACTCACATGAACTAAAAAGAACGCTCACATGCACTAAAAGGCACGCATGCACTAACAGGCACGCTCACATGCACTAACATGAACTAACATGCACTAAAAGGCACGCTCATGTGCACTAACATGCACTAAAAGGCACACTCGTGCACTAACATGCACTAAAAGGCACGCTCATGTGCACTAACATGCACTAAAAGGCGCGGTCACATGCACGCTCACATGCACTAACATGCACTCACATGAACTCACATGCACTAACAGGCACGCTCACATGTACCAATATGCACTAACAGACACGCGCTCATGCACGTGTAGCAGTCGTGTACTCTCCGTTGCGTTGTGTTTAATTCAGGACACGATATCTTTTGATGGCTCCAACCAGACGTTTATTCATCGGACAGAATATTGCTGGTAAAAGACAGAACAGCTTCAGTGACTCTCATAGACAACGTTGTGGTCACAAGCTCCGGAACACTGTTAAATCAAAAGGGACAAATACTTAAGCTAACTGTTGTTAGCATGTTACTCATGCTAAATGCTAAATCAGTTAAAACCATTTGCTCTAGAAATTATAAATTAAAACAATTATACGAACAAAAAGGGACTTCTAGATATCTCTATATATATCTCTATATATATATATACACATCAGACATCGAATGAGATGTTTCACAACGGAGCTTGTCACAGGTCAACCTACCATGAAAACAGCTTGCTTCAGACTCTAGTTCATGAAAGCTGGGCGCACCACTAGAGTCTGCAAGCAGCCAGCAGAGGGCGCTGTTACACACAACCCACTTGTCTCCATGGGGAACTAATGATACGTTGTAAATTATATTTAAACAAGGAAATAATATGAAAATGATAAGGATTAGCAATAACTTAAATAATATAGTAATACTAGCAACCAATGGCCAGTGATGGCAAGTGGAATCATTAACTCTGTTACACACGGTCACATGCACTAACACAGTGATTCTCAACCCACGATTGGGCCGAGAGCGCCACCTAGAGGGCCGCAAACAACTTTCAGTTTTGCACCTGTGGGCCGCGAGGGCCGCGGGACCGCATAGGTTATCAATTGAAGACACCAGAGATATTACTGTTATCCATGAGACGCTCAGTTACAATATCGCTTCCCACCACCTGGTGGCGGTAATGCGTCAGTCTGTTGTTTAACAAGCTGCAATAAGCAGAAGAAGACACTCAGCTAGCCGCTAGCCTGTAGCGAAAGTTATGGATAAGTTATTAAAAAGAAAAAATGAAGACGACAGTGGTGCCATACCCCCCCAAGTCTAAATGTGTGCGCAAGTACAACCCTGACTTTCTTAAGTCCGGCTTTGTGAACGGAGGCAACGAGGCAGAGCGAGGGCTCAGTGTGTGGAATGTGGGCTAATGCTATCAAACGAAGCTCTGAAGCCTTCAAAAATAAAGCAACACGTAGCGACCAAACATCCAACGCTGGTGGGAAAGCCTGTGTGGCTTCTTGTTGCGTATGCAGGTTTACATACACATGATAATAAATGTCTTTGTGATCATCACATTCTATCATCTCATTTATTTAACACGGGTTTTGCCTGTTCAACTCCGCGAGGACACCGGCGTCCTCGATCCCCTCCCCTTCCGTTCCTACGGCTTGTTTGCGCAAATACGTCACAAAACATGTCCGTGTTTGGTATCCCAGCATGCCCAAAATCCTCATCTTTGCAAAGAAATCATCGATTTTCTTTCATTTCTTATGCTTTCTCCACAAAAGGAGCCCACACACACACTGTCCAAAGTCGCCATAACCGCTGCAAGTCGGATTTTGCAGCATTTCGACGGAAAAAGAAACATTACAGACCCGACAACGTGCTAGCGGATGTTACCATGGAGCTACTGGCTTCAGAAAACGCTAGTACTTATAGTACAAACCGTATCTTCCTCTTCTAAAAGCCGTCAACCAACGTTTGCGTAACTGAACTATTCTCATACTCGATCGTGCGCTCGGTCGCAGCCATT
>JAFEUB010001381.1:22500-57500 GCA_024529925.1 Ophthalmolycus amberensis | reverse complement strand
ACAGCGACATCACTAAGTCTGGTCAATAACACGATCGCATTGATTGATTTCATCTTCTCGTCGAGAGAAAGTTTCCCTTCACAATATCACAACAGCTCATATATGACAGTAACAGTATTTATTGTAAAATAACTTTTAGCTACACAAAGACTCCGCTAACAAGAAACAGCAGCTAGTAGCAGTACTAATGCTAACACATGCTATACAAAGTTAGCTCTGCAGGTGGTGAGAAATTAACTCACAAAAGTAACATTAACATAAAGAATGTAAACGTAATGTTAGCATAAAAAAGCAATACTAGCATAAAAAGAGTGAGCATGACACGGTAACGTTAGCATGAAGAAGAAACGTTAGCATGAAGAAGAAACGTCAGCATGAAGAAGAAACGTCAGCATGAAGGAGAAACATTAGCATGAAGAAGAATCGTTAGCATGAAGAAGAATCGTTAGCATGAAGAAGAATCGTTAGCATGAAGAAGAAACGTTAGCATGAAGAAAAAACGTTAGCATGAAGGAGAAACGTTAGCATGAAGAAGAAACGTTAGAATGAAGAAGAAACGTTAGCATGAAGGAGAAACGTTAGCATGAAGGAGAAACGTTAGCATGAAGAAGAATCATTAGCATGAAGGAGAAACGTTAGCATGAAGGAGAAACGTTAGCATGAAGAAGAATCGTTAGCATGAAGAAGAAACGTTAGCATGAAGAAGAATCGTTAGCATGAAGAAGAATCGTTAGCATGAAGGAGAAACATTAGCATGAAGAAGAATCGTTAGCATGAAGAAGAAACGTCAGCATGAAGAAGAAACGTCAGCATGAAGAAGAAACGTTAGCATGAAGGAGAAACGTTAGCATGAAGAATAATCGTTAGCATGAAGAAGAAACGTTAGCATGAAGAAGAAACATTAGCATGAAGAAGAAACGTTAGCATGAAGGAGAAACGTTAGCATGAAGAAGAAATGTTAGCATGAAGAAGAAACGTTAGCGTGAAGGAGAAACTTTAGAATGAAGAAACGTTAGCATGAAGGAGAAACGTTAGCATGAAGAAGAAACGTTAGCATGAAGGAGAAACATTAGCATGAAGAAGAATCGTTAGCATGAAGGAGAAACATTAGCATGAAGAAGAATCGTTAGCATGAAGGAGAAACATTAGCATGAAGAAGAAATGTTAGCATGAAGAAGAAACGTTAGCGTGAAGGAGAAACTTTAGAATGAAGAAACGTTAGCATGAAGGAGAAACGTTAGCATGAAGAAGAAACGTTAGCATGAAGGAGAAACATTAGCATGAAGAAGAATCGTTAGCATGAAGGAGAAACATTAGCATGAAGAAGAATCGTTAGCATGAAGGAGAAACATTAGCATGAAGGAGAAACGTTAGCATGAAGAAGAAACGTTAGCATGAAGGAGAAACGTTAGCATGAAGAAGAATCGTTAGCATGAAGGAGAAACATTAGCATGAAGAAGAAACATTAGCATGAAGGAGTAACGTTAGCATGAAGAAGAAACGTTAGAATGAAGTTCTCTTTATTCGTCCATGAAGTTTAATCACTAAAACAACTCTTAGTTTTCTTCACTTAAATCTCACAACGATGTCACCTGATCAGTAAATATAAATATCAGTAAATATAAATAGATATCAGTAAATGTATTGTATTATATATTCTACAATATAATATTTGACGTCATCATTGTCGTCTCCATGACAGAGCTATTTGATTTTTACACTGTAAAATGATTTATGTTTATTCATCTAATTAAAACCTCTCACATGGTTCAAAGACGATTGTATTCATGTTTACGATTTACCTCAGTGGTTCCTGAACTCAGCACAGAGCTTCTCTTTCTGGGTCACCAAGATAACAATAGAAGTCATTAAAGGTAGTTAGTGCAGTAATTACCTCACAGAGCTGCATTCTTCTGTCTCTCGGCTGCTGATTGGACCGTAGAGCGTGACCTCATCAGAGGTCAACAAGGCAGCTTTCCTATTGGTTGTGAATCAGAGTCTGGATTTAGATGTTCAAGTCTTTGTCTCCATCTGCTGCTGAAAACATTACGACATCACAAAGTAGAGGGAAGGTTCTGACCCCCTGTTTAACAGACTCACCGTGTTCCAGAAGTACCAGGATGTTCTACTACACCCGCTCTCTTTCTGCTGTTCTGACCCACAATCCTTTGCACAGCAGATCTATTAGGGAGAGGGTCAAAGGTCATGATGAAGTAGTCCTGAAACAAAAATGTATTACTGAGGTAATAAATCAAGTCTCATAGACTTCTATACAACCAGAGGAGTCGCCCCCTGGTGGACACTAGAGAGAATGCAGCTTTAACACGTGGAGCTCTTCCTGTATTGATCGTTGAACCATAGAATATATAACAACATAATATTTGTGTCTGTCTGCAGACGATCGTCCGTGGGAGTTTCATCGGTCATGGTGACTACATCTCCCAGGTGATCTCTGAGATGAGCCGTCTGTCCGTCACCGGTTCAAACTCTCTGCGCCGCAGCAGCCCGTCGGCACGTAAACGTGCCCGGTCTCTGGGCCGACTGGGAGAACTGGGAGAACTGGTGGACGAGGAGTCGTACCAGTACGAGCGGCTCGATGGTCACGATGACGGGAAGACGGGCGAGCGGAGCTCCACCTACTGGCAGGACCGGATCCGACAGGTGCGCAGCGAGAGAGGCAGCCCACAACTGAACGGAGCTCTGCAGAGACCCAAGTCCACCTGTGAGCTGGGGGCTCTGTCCGAGGCCACGCCCCCCACACCCCCCACACCTGTGACGGGTTCGACAGGTGCGACGCCTCAGAGGAGCGGTGCGGGGGGATCAACGGGTGGACAGTACGCCCGTAGTGAGGGGGCGGGGCTAAGGCAGGGACCGGCTTCCTGTTACAACCACCTGCAGACTGTGGAGACCAGCAGAGCTCACCTGAGACCGAGACCGCCGCTCAGTCACCTGCCGGACCTACTGTCCTCCAGAGAAACTCCCAGAAGGCCTCACTCCTCCTATGACCTCAAGGTAACACGTCCGTCCTCGTCTTTATGCACGTTTAAATATTATAAATAAAGTTTTCTGAGATTCTATTGTTTCATCAAGCTACAAACAGCTGGTTAGTTGTATATTATACATAATATTGAATATTATAATATATATAATATATTGTATATGTTAAGGTTTCTTTGAAAATCACTTCTTAGTGCACATTTAAATATTATAAATATATTTTTCAGAGATTGATCCACCAAGCTACAAACAGCTGGTTAGCTTAGCTTAGCATAAAGACTGTAAACAGAGGTAAACTGCTAGCCTAAAGGTGTTCTTCTCCCCCAGCTCACTTCCCCCCCCTCCCCGCTCCTGCTGCCCCCCCCCAACAGCACCAGCAGCCCCCTCATCACAGGTCGACCTCAGCGCTCGCTCCGCCCCTCCTCCAGCTTCAGCATCGGACTTCCTCCAAAAACACAAACCCCCCTCAGCCAGCTCCGCCCCTCCCCCACCCCCCACCCCTCCCCCCAGCAGACGTCACCTGACGCAGGTGTGAAGGTGACTCACGAGCAGTTCAAGGCGGCGCTGCAGATGGTGGTCGACCCGGGGGACCCGAGGAAGACTCTGGAGAACTTTGTGAAGATCGGCGAGGGTTCCACAGGTGTGGTCTGCATCGCTAGAGAGAAACACAGCGGGAGACAGGTGGCCGTGAAGATGATGGACCTGAGGAAGCAGCAACGGAGAGAGCTGCTCTTCAACGAGGTAGAGTAAAGTAACGTAACATAAAGTAACGTAAAGTAATGTAGAGTAACGTAATGTAACGTTAAATTAAGTCAAGTCAAGTCACGTAAAGTAACAACAGAGAGAGCTGCTCTTCAACGAGGTAAAGTAGCGCGACGCGAAGTAGCGCGACGCGAAGTAGCGCGACGCGAAGTAGCGTAACGTAACTTAACGTAATGTAAAGTAACGTCATGTAAACTATACATCGTCAGCAGCCTCACCTGTCCCGTGTGTCTCAGGTGGTGATCATGAGGGACTACCGGCACCAGAACGTGGTGGAGATGTTCAGCAGCGCTCTGGTGGAGGAGGAACTCTGGGTAATCATGGAGTACCTGCAGGGCGGCGCTCTCACTCACATCGTCAGTGAAACCAGGTGAGCAGGAAGTCAGAGACATGGTGTACAAGTACACAGACTGTGTACTAAAGTACTCTGACTGTGTTATAAAGTACTCTGACTGGGTACTAAAGTACTCTGTGTATAAAGTACTCAGACTGTGTTATAAAGTACTCTGACTGTGTATAAAGTACTCTGACTGGGAACTAAAGTACTCTGACTGTGTATAAAGTACTCTGACTGGGAACTAAAGTACTCTGACTGTGTACTAAAGTACTCTCTGCTCTCTCAGGTTGAACGAGGAACAAACAGCCACCGTGTGTGAAAGCGTCCTTCAGGCTTTAACTTATCTTCACTCTCAAGGAGTCGTTCACAGAGACATCAAGAGTGATTCTATCCTGCTGAGTGTGGACGGGAGGGTAACACACACACACACACACACGTTTATATATATGTATAAATATATAAATAGTTATATAGAGAGATTTAGTGAATAAAACATGTTTTCAATATAATTGTGTATATTTCAATATTTTACTAATGAGCCCTTTTCATCACTTCCTGTTGACACATGATTCACAGCTTGTTTGGGTAGCTTAGCATGTAGCTTAGCATGTAGCTTAACATGAACGCCACAATACAACTCACAGATTAGTCCAGAAACAGACTCAACAACTAGCTGAAAGTGATCAACGACAAGAACAACAAATACAACAAACACCTAATTATTCTGATTCTGATGCTTCCTCTTCTTCCCCTTCCTCCTCCTCCTCTTCTTCCTCTTCCTCTTCCACAGATCAAACTATCAGACTTTGGTTTCTGTGCTCAGATCAGTAAAGAGGTCCCGAGGAGGAAGTCTCTGGTGGGGACCCCGTACTGGATGGCTCCTGAAGTGATCTCTAAGACCCCGTACGGGACCGAGGTAGACATCCACCTGTAGAGCACCTGGTCTGAAGCACCTGTGTGTGTGCAGGTGAACTCTGACAGCTTCCTGTTCCCCACAGGTGGACATCTGGTCTCTGGGCATCATGGTGGTGGAGATGGTGGACGGAGAGCCGCCGTATTTCAGCGACACGCCGATCAATGCCATGAAGAAACTGAGAGACGAGGCGGCACCGAGCGTGAAGAACGTCCACAGGGTCAGACATACACACACACACATCTTCAATACAAAGGGAGGACACAAGAACACAACGTGCATTGTGAGGACCACCTTAACTTTAACATCGTTAACAATTAGTGAACATTGGGTCAGAAACAGCAGTGGAAGAAGGATTCAGAGAGTAGTAAAGTACAAGTACATGGACTGTGTATTAAAGTACACGGACTGTTTACTAAAGTACTCAGATTGTAAACTTAAGTACACAGACTGAGTACTAAAGTACTTGGATTGAGTACGAAAGTACATGGACTGTGTACTAAAGTACTCAGACTAAACAAATGTACTCAGACTGTAAACTAAAGTATACAGACTGAATACTAAAGTACTTGGATTGGGTACTAAAGTACTTGAACTGTTTACTAAAGTACTTGGACTGAGTACTAAAGTACATGGATTGTGTACTAAAGTACTCAGACTGTAAACAAATGTACTCAGACTGTAAACTAAAGTACACAGACTGAGTACTAAAGTACATGGACTGTGTACTAAAGTACTCAGACTGTACACTAAAGTACTCAGACTGTAAACTAAAGTACACAGACTAAATACTAAAGTACATGGACTGTGTACTAAGTACTCAGACTGCACACTAAAGTACTCAGACTGTAAACTAAAGTACTTGGACTGTGTACTAAAGTACACGTACTGTTTACTAAAGTACTCAGACTGTAAACTAAAGTACTCAGACTGTGTTCTAAAGTGCATGGACTGTGTACAACAATTAGTGAACATTGGCTCAGAAATGCTAAGTGGCTAACCAGTGAGCCGGTAGTTGATGACATCACTTCCTGTGTCTCAGGTGTCTCCGGTGCTGAAGGACTTCCTGGGTAGAATGCTGACTCGGGACACGCAGCAGCGCTCGGTGGCCTCAGACCTGCTGGAGCATCCGTTCCTCCTGCAGGCCGGATCACCGCGCTGCCTGGTGCCGCTGGTGGAGCAGCACCGCAAACGCATGTCCCTCTGCTGAGCACCTGACTCACCTGAGACACACCTGAGGACACCTGAGACACATGTAGGACTCACCTGAGACACATGTAGGACTCACCTGAGGACACCTGAGACATTGGACTCACCTGAGACACATGTAGGACTCACCTGAGAACACCTGAGGACACCTGAGACACATGTAGGACTCACCTGAGACACACGTGGGACTCACCTGAGAACACCTGAGGACACCTGAGACACATGTAGGACTCACCTGAGACACACGTGGGACTCACCTGAGAACACCTGAGGACACCTGAGACACATGTAGGACTCACCTGAGACACATGTGGGACTCACCTGAGAAGATGTAAATAAATACAGATGTAAATAAAACTACTGATATTTTAAAATGTGTTGACTTTTCTTTCCAAAGAGAATAAATCAAACTTCAACCTTCACTTTAAGAAAACATTCCTCTGAACAAGAGATCACCTGGAGATCACCTGGAGATCACCTGGAGATCAAAACTAAAACCGTTTTATCAATCAAGTCTCGTTGAATTTAACACAAATATTAGTAATCAAATCAAAAGTGATTCAAACTGTTTTTATGTCTTTCCAATCTGTTCAGTGTGTGTGTGTGGGGGTTAGGGTTACATATAATACATAATATATATGTCTATTATATAATATATATGTTATATAAATATTATATATATAATATAAATAGAGCCACATTCTTCCACATGTCGTGTGTCTCTGGTTTCTATTTAAAGGTCGATGAGATAAAGAGACACAAACACTTCAGTCAGAAGATTCTCTTCATACCAGAGTCCATCCGACCGCAGACGGCACATTCCACACGTTAAATTACATGAAATTAAATTAGAGCAGGAGAATGACTTTCTAAACTTCAGCACATCAACTAACTTTTAAAATAAAGTTCTGTGAGTTTCTAATGTTAAAGAAACAGCTGGAAACGTTTTGATTTTACAGATTAAATATGCTTTTGATAAAAATGATCAGAAAAACGTCATAAGCAGAACACCAAACAGCCTCTGGATAATATATGTGTCATACAAATAAATAGTAAGACAAATAGTAAGACAATAATATATAGAATCCAATCTGAATGTCTAATCATTTAGTCCTTCCTGTTTCCTTTGTTTCAGGGAATCCTATTTATTTTATAAACAGGTTACATTTTTTATATGTTTTGGATTGAATAACTTGGAGGAAGGAAAATGTGTAATACAGAAATATGACTGAATATGTTGTTATACTCACAGACTGCAGACCCATACATTTAAATCAGGAACCATTTCATAATTAATAGTTCTGTTCTGGATCTATTTTATCAGCCAAACAGAATCAGATATGATTGATTGTTTAAATATCAGAAGTGACCTAATAAAATGAAGATTAAAATGGGCCTCAAACTGCAGTAGCCTCCTGTAGAATAAAAGGAAGATGAGCTGCAGTAGAAGTCTAAATGGAGAGGTGTCCGGAGTCTCTATCAGCGGGCAGATAAGAAGGGAATCACTCCGTTTCCTAAAATGGACTTTGACAGCCAAAGGTCCTGAAACTGCCCTCATGGGTTCTTTCAGCAGTCATTTCCTAATTTGGTCCTGCGGGCGTCTTTATAAAGAGTCTGGAGCTCTGCTCCAGAGACACAAAGACTTCTTCCTTCTTCTTGGATCGATCTCTCTCTTCTTACTAACGGGAACCTCGTCCCTCCAACATGGGCGACGCTCTGATGGCCGAGTTCAAGAAGGCCGCTCCTTTCCTGAGGAAGTCAGACAAGGAGCGCCTGGAGGCCCAGACCCGACCATTTGACATCAAGACCGAGTGCTTCGTGGCAGACGATAAGGTGGAATATATGAAGGGGCAAATCCAGAGCAAAGATGGGGGGATGGTGACGGTGAAGAAGGAGGATGGGACAACAGCGACCGTGAAGGAGCTGGACGTCCACCCCCAGAACCCGCCGAAGTTTGATAAAATTGAAGACATGGCGATGTTCACGTTCCTCCACGAACCGGCGGTGCTGTTTAACCTCAAGGAGCGCTACGCCGCCTGGATGATCTACACCTACTCCGGGCTCTTCTGCGTCACCGTCAACCCCTACAAGTGGCTTCCCGTCTACGATGCGGAGGTGGTGGCAGCTTACAGGGGGAAGAAGAGGACCGAGGCTCCGCCTCACATCTTCTCCATCTCCGATAACGCCTACCAGTACATGCTGACTGACAGGGAGAACCAGTCCGTCCTTATCACCGGAGAATCCGGAGCCGGGAAGACTGTGAACACCAAGAGAGTCATCCAGTACTTTGCCAGCATCGCTGCAGTCGGCAAAAGAGACACTAGCAAGGGGACGCTGGAGGACCAGATCATCCAGGCCAACCCGGCATTGGAGGCTTTCGGCAACGCCAAAACGCTGAGAAACGACAACTCGTCTCGTTTTGGAAAATTTATCCGGATTCACTTCGGCATGAGTGGAAAGCTGTCGTCTGCCGACGTCGAGACTTACCTGCTGGAGAAGTCCCGGTGCACCTTTCAGCTCAAGGCTGAGAGGAACTACCACATCTTCTACCAGATCCTGTCCAATCAGAAGCCAGAGCTGCTGGACATGCTGCTGATCACCAACAACCCTTACGATTACTCCTACATCTCCCAAGGGGAGGTAACGGTCGCCTCCATCAACGACTCGGAGGAGCTGCTGGCCACCGACAGTGCCTTCGATGTGCTTGGCTTCACTCAGGAGGAGAAGATGGGCGTCTACAAGCTAACCGGTGCCATCATGCACTACGGCAACATGAAGTTCAAGCAGAAGCAGCGCGAGGAGCAGGCCGAGTCAGACGGGACGGAGGCTGCAGATAAAACCGCATACCTAATGGGGCTGAATTCTGCTGACGTTATCAAGGGGCTGTGTCATCCCAGAGTCAAGGTCGGAAATGAATTTGTCACCAAAGGACAAAGTGTGGACCAAGTCTACTACTCCCTTGGTGCTCTGGCTAAGTCGGTGTATGAGAAGATGTTTAACTGGATGGTGGTGAGGATCAACCACTCCCTGGAAACTAAACAGCCTCGTCAGTACTTCATAGGAGTGCTCGATATCGCTGGATTCGAGATCTTTGATTTCAACACTTTCGAGCAGCTGTGCATCAACTACACCAATGAGAAACTGCAACAGTTTTTCAACCATCACATGTTTGTTCTGGAACAAGAAGAGTACAAGAAGGAAGGCATTGATTGGGAGTTCATTGACTTTGGGATGGATTTACAGGCATGTATTGACCTCATTGAGAAGCCGCTGGGAATCCTGTCGATTCTGGAGGAGGAATGCATGTTTCCCAAAGCCAGTGACCAGACCTTCAAGTCCAAGCTCTACGATAATCACCTGGGAAAGAACAAGATGTTTGAGAAGCCGAGGGCTGCAAAGGGGAAAGCAGAGGCTCATTTTGCCCTGGTTCACTACGCTGGCACAGTGGACTACAACATCGGCAACTGGTTGGTAAAAAATAAAGACCCCTTGAATGAAACTGTGGTCGGACTTTACCAGAAATCCTCTCTGAAGCTGCTCAGTGTGCTGTTTTCAAGCTATTCAGGAACTGACGGCGGCGACAAACCAAGCGGCAAAGGAGCCAAGAAAAAAGGTTCCTCGTTCCAGACTGTATCGGCACTTCACAGGGAAAACCTGAACAAGCTGATGAACAACCTGAAGACCACACATCCCCACTTTGTCCGCTGTCTGATTCCTAATGAGAAGAAAACTCCAGGGGCCATGGACAACTGCCTGGTGATGCACCAGCTGCGCTGTAACGGTGTCTTGGAAGGCATCAGGATCTGCAGGAAGGGGTTCCCAAACAGGGTGCTCTACGGAGACTTCAAACAACGGTACAGGATTCTGAATGCCTCCGCCATCCCTGAAGGCCAGTTCATTGACTGCAAGAAGAGCGCAGAGAAGTTGCTGGGATCACTGGACATAGACCACACCCAGTACCGGTTCGGTCACACCAAAGTCTTCTTTAAAGCCGGTCTGCTGGGGACACTGGAGGAGATGCGTGATGAGCAACTCTCTCGAATCATCACCAGGATTCAGGCTAATGCCCGGGCAATTCTTATGAGGGCAGAGTTCGCTAAGCTGGTGGAACGCAGAGACGCCCTGATGGTCATCCAGTGGAACCTTCGATCTTTTCTGGGAGTCAAAAACTGGCCCTGGATGAAGCTGTTCTTCAAGATCAAACCACTGCTGAAGAGCGCCGAGTCTGAGAAGGAGATGGCCAACATGAAGGATGAGTTCAACAAGCTGAAAGAAGCTCTGGAGAAATCAGAAGCACGACGGAAGGATCTAGAGGAGAAAATAGTGGCTCTTCTACAAGAGAAGAATGATCTGAGTCTGCATATTCAGTCTGAACAGGACACGCTGACGGACGCTGAAGAACGCTGTGAACAGCTTATAAAGAGCAAGATTCAACTGGAGGCCAAGCTGAAAGAGACGACCGAGAGACTGGAGGATGAAGAGGAGCTGAACGCAGATCTCACGGCTAAGAAACGGAAGCTTGAAGACGAATGCTCCGAGTTGAAGAAAGATATAGACGATCTGGAGCTGACTTTGGCCAAGGTCGAGAAAGAGAAACACGCCACGGAGAATAAGGTGAAAAACCTGACCGAAGAGATGGCTTCGCAGGATGAAAACATCATGAAGCTCACCAAGGAGAAGAAGGCACTACAGGAGGCCCACCAGCAGACACTGGATGACCTTCAGAGTGAAGAAGACAAAGCCAATAGCCTAACCAAAGCCAAAGTTAAGTTGGAGCAACAAGTGGACGATCTGGAGGGCTCGTTGGAGCAGGAGAAGAAACTCAGGATGGACCTCGAGCGCTCAAAGAGGAAGTTCGAAGGAGACCTGAAACTGACTCAGGAGAATTTGATGGACATAGAAAACGATAAGCAGCAGCTGGAGGAGAAACTGAAAAAAAAAGATTTCGAGATTGTCCAAATAACTTCAAGACTGGAAGACGAGCAGGTTGCTTCCGTTCAGCTCCAGAAGAAGCTGAAAGAAAACCAGGCGAGGATCGAGGAGCTGGAAGAGGAGCTGGATGCTGAGCATGCAGTCCGGGCCAAAGTCGAGAAGCAGCGCTGCGATCTTTCCCGCGAGCTGGAGGACATCAGCGAGCGCCTGGAGGAGGCCGGCGGAGCAACATCAGCGCAGGTGGAGATGAACAAAAAGAGAGACGCTGAATTCCAGAAGCTGCGTAGGGAGCTGGAGGAATCTACGCTCCAACACGAGGCCACCGCCGCCTCCCTGAGGAAGAAACACGCCGACAGCGTCGCCGAACTGGGCGAACAGATTGACAACCTGCAGCGGGTGAAGCAGAAGCTGGAGAAGGAAAAGAGCGAGCTGAAGCTGGAGCTGGACGACTTGTCTTCTAACATGGAGAGTGTGGTGAAGGCCAAGTCAAATATTGAGAAGATGTGCCGCACGATGGAAGACAACATGAGCGAGTACAAGAGCAAATATGAGGAAACCCAGCGCTCCGTCAACGACCTGACTACCCAGAGGGCCAAGCTGCTCACGGAGAACGGAGAGTTTGGACGTCAGCTGGAGGAGAAGGAGTGTCTGATTTCACAGCTGACCAGAGGGAAGAACTCGTACAACCAGCAGGTCGAAGATCTCCGCAGACAGCTGGAAGAAGAAGTCAAGGCCAAGAACGCCCTCGCCCACGCGGTGCAGTCGGCTCGCCACGACTGCGATCTGCTCCGAGAGCAGTTTGAAGAGGAGCAGGAAGCCAAGGCCGAGCTGCAGAGAGCTCTGTCCAAATCCAACACCGAGGTCTCGGCGTGGAGGACCAAATATGAAACCGACGGAATCCAGCGAACAGAAGAACTGGAGGAAGCAAAGAAGAAGCTGGTTCAAAGACTGCAGGAGGCCGAGGAGGCCACCGAGGCCACGAATGCAAAGTGTTCGTCCCTTGAGAAGACCAAGCACCGCCTCCTAAATGAAATTGAAGACCTGATGCTGGACCTCGAGAAATCCAATGCCGCATCTGCAGTCCTAGACAAAAAGCAGAGGGCCTTTGACAAAGTCATGGCGGAGTGGAAGCAGAAGTTTGAGGAGTCGCAGTGTGAGCTGGAGGCCTCTCAGAAGGAAGCTCGGTCTCTGAGCACTGAACTCTTCAAACTGAGGAACGCCTACGAGGAGTCTCTGGATCAACTCGAGACATTGAAGAGAGAGAACAAGAACCTCCAAGAGGAGATTTCTGACCTCACCGACCAGCTCGGGGAGGGCGGCAGGAGTGCTCACGAACTGGAGAAGATCCGGAAGCAGCTGGAGCAGGAAAAGGCAGAGCTCCAGTCAGCGCTCGAGGAGGCAGAAGGTTCTCTGGAGCACGAAGAGAGCAAGATCCTCCGAGCCCAGCTGGAGTTCAACCAAGTGAAGGCCGACGTAGAGCGCAAGCTGGCTGAAAAAGAGGAAGAAATGGAGCAGGCAAAGAGGAACTACCAGCGGACGCTCGAGTCGCTTCAGTCCTCTCTGGAATCTGAAACCAGGAGCCGCAACGAGGCCCTGAGGGTCAAGAAGAAGATGGAGGGCGACCTCAACGAGATGGAGATCCAGCTCAGCCAAGCCAACAGGCAGGCGGCCGACGCCCAAAAACAGCTGAAGTGCCTCCAGGCGATCCTGAAGGACTCTCAGCTGCAGCTGGACGACGCACAGCACAGCAACGATGACCTGAGGGAGAACATCGCTCTCCTGGAACGCAGGAATAACCTGATCCAGGCCGAGCTGGAGGACTTGAGGGCCGCGCTCGAGCAAACGGAGAGAAGTCGCAAACTGGCTGAACAGGAGCTGACGGACGTGACGGAGCGCATGCAGCTCCTGCACTCCCAGAACACTGGCCTGATTAACCAGAAGAAGAAGCACGAAGCGGACCTCGCGCACCTGCAGAACGAGGCGGAGGACGCCGTGCAGGAGAACCGCAATGCCGAGGAGAAGGCGAAGAAAGCCATCACGGACGCGGCCATGATGGCCGAGGAGCTGAAGAAGGAGCAGGACACCAGCGCCCATCTGGAGCGCATGAAGAAGAACATGGAGCAGACCATCAAAGACCTGCAGCACCGTCTGGACGAGGCCGAGCAGATCGCCATGAAGGGGGGCAAGAAGCAGCTCCAGAAACTGGAGGCTCGCATCAGAGAGCTGGAGAACGAGCTGGAGGCCGAACAGAGGATGGGAACTGAGTCCGTCAAGGGGGTCCGCAAGTACGAACGCCGCATCAAGGAGCTCACCTACCAGACTGAGGAGGACCGCAAGAACACGGCCCGCCTCCAGGACCTGGTGGACAAGCTGCAGCTGAAGGTCAAGTCCTACAAACACGCGGCAGAGGAGGCGGAGGAGGGAGCGAACGCCAACATGGCCAAACTACGCAAGCTGCAGCACGAGCTGGAGGAGGCCGAGGAGAGGGCCGACATTGCCGAGTCACAGGTGAACAAGCTGAGGGCGAAGACCAGGGACGGGTCCTCCAAGAAGGGTCTGGATGAGTGAGGAGACCCCAGAGAGTCCAGCAGCTACAGGTGTGTGAAGTTCATTAGTAACAACATGAAAAACATAATGCTAAAGGTCTGCTTACTGGCTTGTTATCGATGCAGCTCTGAGTCAGTGAGTCTGTTTTGATTGACAGGCGTTCCTGCACCATGTGACCTGCACCATGTGACCTGCACCCTGGGACCTGCACCATGTGACCTGCACCCTGGGACCTGCACCCTGTGACCTGCACCCTGGGACCTGCACCATGTGACTAATGAGGAACCACACAGGACCTGAAGCCGACAGAAACGGTTGTTTTATCAGCATATATAGTAGAAGTAGTGTTATATTCATTATTCTTTGTTCTTTTGGAGACGACAAGTTTTCAGTTCAAGATTCACTTTCTGATTTTTGTGAGTTTACTTTTAGAGACGATTAGTTTTCTTTTTTTATTATTGATGGTGTTTGTTTGTTTGTGAGGTTCAGGGACGTTAAAGAGAAACAGGAAGTCTGAAACAAAACTTTGCATTCTATAATATTTCAAACTGAACTGTGACGAACATCAAAATGTAATAAAACACGATGAACATGAAGTCAATAGAAAGTCTTGTGTTTGTTTGTCTGGTGATCAAAGTGAACGTTTCTTTACAAGATAAAACATGTTTCTGGACCTTCAGATGAACTGGATCAAACTGGTCTGTCCTGTGTCTCCTGGTCTCCTTCTTTGATTGGTTGATTGATTGGTTGATTGATTGGTTTTAATGAGGGTTTATCAACAATAAACAAACGTTTTCTATTTTAAATCATCTGTTAAACAAAAGCTCTCTTCCAGCTCATGATGTCATTCTGTCCTTTCAAAATAAACTTCCGTCTTCACAGGAAGTGACGTTTGAGTCGAGTCGTAAGAGTAAAACGTACGTCTCGTCAGAAACAAGTTTTAGGCAACAAAAAACACTTTGTTATAAAAAACGTGAGAATGTGAGTTATTACATTTATGACATTTAATAGTAAATAAGTGAATATTAAACAATATAATTTAACTTAATGCTGCGCAAACTCAGAGTGACAGTAAAACATGTTGTAATAAATCTCACATTACAATTAAATATTTATTTATAAGGAACATTTCTGACAGATGTGACAAACCACTGACAGCTGCTGAGAATTTCAAAATAAAAGCAGTAATTTTAAGTGTAATTAAATTAATATAAAATAAAATTATATAAAATAAAATTATATAAAATAAAATATAAAATAACAAATAAAATAACATAAAATGACATTAAATAACATTAAATAAATAATATTAAATAATATTAAATAAAATAACACAAAGTAAAATTACATAAAATAACATAAAATAATATAATATAAAATAACATAATAATATAATTTAATATAAAATATCAAATAAACACGTTGACGTCACAAACATTCACGTCACGAGAAAAAAATAAAAAACGTTTCTTCAAATGAAATACTAAAGACGAGGCTTTTATTCTGATGACGTGATCCGGGAGCTTCCGGTCCGTGGTGAACTCGGTGGACTTGACGCAGCTGGTCGATAAACCGCTGGATGAGTCCAGATGACGATGGACCGGGATTCAGACCTCCTCCAGGATCAGGATCAGTGACCTCCAGACAGTCCTGAACCAGAACCAGAACCATGCGGGACCCGCGGAGCTGGACCCCCGGGAGACCAGCCACCTACACCGGGGACCAGAAGAAGCAGCTGGACCGGAAGTGGGTCCGACTGGCCACCGTGCTGGTCTACGTCCTGTCCGTCTCGCTGGCTGCGGGTCTCCTGGCGGTCTACTACGGCGTCATCTGGAGACCCACATCTGGACCGGGACGGACCGGGACCGGAAGCTCTGTGAACATGAACATGTGTTCCGGTAATAACTTTATTAACGGTCCCGGTACCGGACCAGAAGAACCCTCTCCCGTGGACCACCCCACCGGACCCTCCCTGGTCCGGACCACCGCCGAACCCCCAGCTGTGACCGCGGAGGACCCGTCCAACCTGGCGACACACCGGCCCGTGGACCTGGACGGGTCCGGCATAGACGATCTCAGGGACGGATACCGGTGACCCTTTCAAAAATAAAATGTGACTTTATGTAACCTGTGGATTTAACATAGTTATGGGCGTTTATTGTTTATTGTACGACCAAGACCAGGTCTAGTCTCAGACAAGAACCAGGCCTGGTTTTAGACCAGGACCTGAATTAGTCTCAGACTAGGACTAGGACCAGGTCTAGTGTCAGACCAGGATTTTCCCTAAATGAATGTTGTCCGTATGTAAATGTTAAAGGTTGAAGCCCTTTAGTAAACCTCTTACTGTAAAATGTAACTTTCATACAGAAGAAGTAAATAAAACTGATCAAGTCCAGAACCGTGTGAGTCTTCTCTGCACTTTAGAAGGACTAAGGTCCCTGAAGGACCCTGAAGGTCTGACGTGATGTGAAGAGTTAGTGCCGTGTGGAGTTCAGGGACCGTCTGTGAATCTCACCACAGGAAGGAAGAGACTCTGAACTATGATCCTGTTTACTTTAAACCTGATGACTGTTTCCCTGAATCCTCTCACTTTAAAACAATGACGTCATAAACCGGATGTTTCAAAACAAATATTTCGTACTTAAGTGACGACGAACTGAAAACAGACTTTATAATGTGTTAGCATGTGTTAGACATGCTAACACATTATATCCCATTCTAACACATGCTCACCCCTTCTAACACATGCTAACCCCTTCTAACACATGCTAACCCCTTCTAACACATGCTAACACATGCTTATCATTTATGCTCAACATTACAAAACTAATATTTTGTACTGAAAGTGACGACGAACTAAAAACAGACTGACTTTTTTATTTTATTTCTGAGAGAGTCAAACGAACAACTCAGAGATTACTTTATAGGCCACATTCTGAGGGTATCAGCAGTAGATCTGGATCTGGGTTCAGGACTCCTGATGGTCTCCTCCTACATGGGGAAGACCAGGAAGCCGCTGAAGGTGCTGAGCTTCGTCTGGTCGAAGATGCTCTGCTTGTTCCAGAGGGTGACGGAGAGCCGGTCCCCGGCCTCCAGGACCAGGGCCATGCCGTTGGAGGCGCTGCCGTGGACCCCCCTGGTGTCAAAGATGGCAAACATGTTGGACCCGTTCTTCAGCAGCGCCGCGTTCAGGGACCCCGAGTTTCCAACACAGCCGGTGAACCGGATGTAGTAGAGTCCCTTGACGGGGGCAGTGAAGACACCTGGGGGACAAAGACCCGGCGTCAGGACTCTGACGTTAAAATGTGCAACAGCCAGTGGCGGGCCGTGCATTCTATACCTGGGCCTTCACTGCTGGTCCTGAATTAAACCGTTCGGTACGAGTCGTTCGAATAATGCTAGAGCATTTAGAAAATGCAAAAGCCTAAATTCAGGAAAATATAATGTTCTCAGCTGGTCTGGCTGTGGGATCCACCGTCATTCCTTAATGACAAGCCTCGACCCAAAGAGATTATCAGGATTTTACTTTCACAACTTGAGCATTGAACGTACTGCTCTGCAGTGTCATTCCTCGTCTCAGCCCCCTGTGTCATGGTGTGGTACATCTTACTCGGGTCAGAATGCCCATATTTGATTGGCTGAGCTGCATAACGTGATGTGATTCACTACCCATCAGCCTCTGCTGTTAAGTTTCGCTGCAGAGCTACACATGGCCACTGAGCAGCACGTAATGCTGACGTCATTATAGGCCAGCTCGCAGGCTCTGGCACGTCAAAGAATACGCCCAACATGTCAAACTAAAGATCTGATTGGTTGAACACTATGACAATCAACAATATCGTCCCCATGTACTTTAATCTGCACTGGCTGCAGGTGAGAGTCTGCAGGCCTCTGGCCTCTGTTCTACCTAGAGACACAGAGGTGAGATCTGATTGGATAAAAGCTCTACTTAAAACAAGCTGCACTGGAAGCAGAGCAACTGAGGAAGACAGGAGCTGTGCAATGAGAACATAAGATAATGGGAAAAATATTTTTATAAATTATAATACATGTAGTGTATTTAAGAAAAAATATAAAATTATAAAATAGATATAGCTTTGTGATTCTGTTCAGGCCAGCAGAGAAGGCCTTGCAGGCCCTGACGGCCCACCACTGGCAACAGGTGAGTTCTACCAGGTGAGGTCTACCAGGTGAGTCCTAACTGGTGAGTCCTACCAGGTGAGGTCTACCAGGAGAGTCCTACCTGGTGAGTCCTACCAGCAGAGTCCTACCTGGTGAGTCCTACCAGGTGAGGTCTACCAGGTGAGTCCTACCAGGTGAGTCCTACCAGGTGAGGTCTACCAGGTGAGTCCTACCAGGTGAGGTCTACCAGGTGAGTCCTCCCTGGTGAGTTCTACCAGGTGAGTTCTACCAGCTGAGTCCTACCTGGTGAGTCCTACCTGGTGAGTTCTACCATGTGAGTCCTACCTGGTGAGTTCTACCAGGTGAGTCCTACCTGGTGAGACCTACCTGTTTCAGGGTCGTAGGCGTTGCCGATGTTCGTCGTCACCGTCTTGAACAGCAGAGTGGTGTTGCTGTCAAACGGGCCCTGATGGGTCCACAGCTCAGTATTGACGAGGGACGCCGAGAACGCCACCTGAGATTTAGCTGCAGGGACACGGACAGGTTTCTATCAAACACAGGGACCTGGAGCCATGCTAACGTAAGCTAACACATGCTAACTCATGCTAACACAGCTAACTATGCTAACACATGCTAACCCCTTCTAACACATGCTAAGTCATTCTAACTCATGCTAACACATTGTAACACATGCTAAACTCTGCTATCTATGCTAACATATGCTAACCCATGCTAACAGCCTCCACTAGCTAAAGGTTTGTCCCTCCATCATCTCAGACCAGGCGCCTCGATGAGCGTCATCGCAGGTTAATGCCTTATTTCCAGCAATCGAGTGATCTGATTGGTGCTGATGCCGGTTTGAAGGGCCGGTGTGACTTACTGACATCTAGTGGCGAGTCTGCAGATTACAACTCCCTCTAGGACAGAGGTAATGAGAGCGGTCAAGTTTAAAACCCACGACGTTGTCCTCCTCGCTCCTTGAGACCCTCCATACCATAATAACCCTCCTTCAGGTTTCACTCACCTCTCTCTTCTTCACGCTCTCTCTCCAGTTTGTCCACTCTGGCAATCAGCTGCTGGACCAGGACTCTCACGTCTTCTTCTTCTGGGCCTTTCTCAGGGTTCTGAACGAAGCCCAGGTTCTGAGCCCCGACCACAGCAGAGACCACCACCACCAAGACCAGGACCCGGCTGGACACCATGCCGACTGTTGTTCTGAAAGCTCTGGACTGAGGACACAAAGTGTAACTTGAACGAGACTTTAACCTGAACAAACAATCAGATGATGATTAACCAGAGAGACTTTAGTCTGACTGTCAACGTCCTCTGAAGACCTGATCCACCAGAGAGACTTTAGTCTGACCGTCAGGGTCCTCTGTAGACCTGATCCACCAGAGAGACTTTAGTCTGACCGTCAGGGTCCTCTGGAGACCTGATCCACCAGAGAGATTTAAATCTATTTAATCTCTTCATCCCACTCTGCTTTATTGAGTTCTATTTTTAACGCACAGAGCTTCAGAGACAGAAGAACCAAACCTTCATAAAGCGTTTAGTCCAACATCAGCTGCTAGAACTAGAACCTTTAAATAAAAACATCTGGTTCAGTTTCTGATCAGAGAAACGGGTTACGGAGGTTCCTTCTTCTTATAGCTGATGTTATTCAGTCTCTACCTAACATAACCGAACCTAAACTAAACTTAACCTGAACTAACCTAAAGTTAACTAACCGAAACTAAACTAAACCTAACCGAAACTTAACCTAAATTACCTAAAGCTAACATACTAAACCTGACCTATCCTAATATGACCTAAACCTGAACTAAACCTAAACTAAACCTTCCCTTAAACCAAGTCGTCAGCCTAGAATCTACTGATTTACGTTGTCTGGATGTTTGTCCCCATAAGGAGGGTGAGTCCCCACAAAGTGACTGTGATAAAACACACACACAACCTTGTACTTCTATCTTTGTGAGGACCCTGGTTGACCTTTAACCCTTTAAACAGAGTTGAACCACTAAGATCTGTAACGGAGGACGGAAACAAAAACGGGTTGCAACCAGAACCAGGTGGACCCAGCGAGCACTGGTGGTTAGAACGCCTTGACGTTACGCACCTGAGAGACAGGAGGCAGGTGAGACAGGTGAGACAGGTGAGGCAGGTGAGACAGGTGAGGCAGGTGAGGCAGGTGAGGCAGGAGAGACAGGTGAGGCAGGTGAGGCAGGAGAGACAGGTGAGGCAGGAGAGACAGGTGAGGCATGAGAGACAGGAGAGACAGGTGAGGCAGGAGAGACAGGTGAGGCAGGAGAGGCAGGAGAGGCAGGTGAGACGGGAGAGACAGGTGAGACAGGTGAGGCATGAGAGACAGGTGAGGCAGGAGAGACAGGTGAGGCAGGTGAGGCAGGAGAGACAGGTGAGGCAGGTGAGGCAGGAGACAGGTGAGGCAGGGGAGACTGGTGAGACAGGTGAGGCAGGAGAGGCAGGTGAGACAGGAGACAGGTGAGGCAGGAGAGACAGGTGAGACAGGTGAGGCAGGAGAGACAGGTGAGGCAGGAGAGACAGGTGAGGCAGGAGAGACAGGTGAGGCAGGAGAGGCAGGTGAGGCAGGTGAGACAGGTGAGGCAGGTGAGACAGGAGAGGCAGGTGAGGCAGGACAGACAAGTGAGGCAGGAGAGACAGGTGAGACAGGTGAGGCAGGTGAGACAGGTGAGGCAGGAGAGGCAGGTGAGACAGGTGAGGCAGGTGAGGCAGGAGAGACAGGTGAGGCAGGTGAGGCAGGAGACAGGTGAGGCAGGGGAGACTGGTGAGACAGGTGAGGCAGGAGAGACAGGTGAGGCAGGTGGGCACCAGGTGGACCGTCATTGGTCAGTTTGTTACAGGGCGAGAGCTGATTGGTAGAACAAACATCCATTAGTCTGTTTGAGAACCTTAAAGTAACAACTCTGACCTGGTGATGTCATCGTGCTGCAGGTGAGCAGAACTAGAGTCTCTGTAAACAAACTCAGAGCACAAATAACAACAACGATAATATTCATATCAACACTAATTATAATGATACAGATATAAATAATAATAATAATAACAATAATAATAAGAGGAGAAAACCGGGTTGTTGTCAAACAGAACTTGGTTTATTAGGAGCGAAACGTTCACAACGTGTAGAACCCATGAAGACCTTCAACAGGAACCATTAAGAGGTTTTAGAAGGGTCCATACTGGTTCTGGACTAACTGTGTCTGTGTGCAGGTCAGGTCTGAACTGGTTTCAGCTGGTTCAGTACTGGTTTAGAACTAGTTCCTGTCCCCTCTAAAAGGGTTTTTGTCAACTTTAACTGGTTCAGGTTCTGAAAGGGTTTGTGGTGGATTTGAAATATGCGGTCTGGTTTCAGCTGGTTCAGTACTGGATTAGGCCTCGTTCAGGTTTATGAACTTTGTGTTTTTTTTGTGAAGCAGAAACAAAAAACAGTGAAAAACAACTTTACATGAATCATAAGGCAACAGATCCATCACAGTGTGATCCTCCAGGAGACCCAGGACCAGGACCGGGTTCTGGTCTCAGTCAATGAGGACCTGTTAAACCTGCTGGGTTTTCCTCTTCGGTTCAGCTTCACAAAAGGTCGTCACGAATATTTCGTGGTTTAACTGAGACCCCTTCCTGTAACGGGTCTGTGTGGTGGTTTAACTGAGACCCCTTCCTGTAACGAGTCTGTGTGGTGGTTTAACTGAGACCCCTTCCTGTAACGAGTCTGTGTGGTGGTTTGGATCCACCAGAACCGATCGAACCGAGGAGGAAAATCCACCAGGTTTAAAAGAAGGCCGCTTAAAGTCCAAGTGGTCCGGCTCTCGGTGGTTCCTATGGGCTTGACCACCTCTGGTGTTCTCACTGTCCATCCCCCAGCATGCATCACTGTGAAGAAGACACTAGTGTTGTCACAGCAAAGGCACCAATCACAGAGCACGTACGGCCGATCAATGGTCACAAAGCTAAGAACCAAAGAGGACCGTGTTCACCAACTAGAACATGAAGAACTCATCGGGTTCCTCTTCAGAGAATGTCGACTCCAAACAGGAAGAGAACCTCCAAACAGGAAGTGAACTCTCCTCAGGTCTGTATCGGGACTCTAAAAGGCTCCATGTGGACTCTGAGAGTCCATGTGGACTCCACGTGATCCTAAACAAAGTCTTCGTGAACACTGCGAGCAACACGATCCTGAACCCAACAAGTCCAAACACAAAGGTCCATCTGAAAGCTCCCCTTTGGCGCCCCCTAGTGCTAAAACAAAGGTGTTGAGATCAGTTACAGAACATCACTCGTTAACTATTTGGTGACTTGGTTCTGACTCGTCCAATGAGCACGTCTCTAGATTTACTTCTTTGGGTTCTTTTGGGACTTCAAGAACCATGAAAACAAGCATCATGTAAAGATATCCTGTGTACAAAACCCCAGCTTCTTCATAAATATTAAAACTAATATACATCTGGTTATCTGGTTAGCGAGTTAGCTGTGGACGGTGATCGTTTAACAGAAGTAGATTCAGACTTTTGAAAGAAACCTCATGACGTCCTGACCTTTTTTTGTTTAATCAAAGCTAACGAAGCGACCAATCAGCTCGCAGTGTGAATACCCGCTGAGGTTATTATGCATATACTTTAAAAAGTGCAGATTTGTCTTTTTTGGTGGTCAAGTGCATTAATTTGTTCTCACATTTATGGCTTTTTCTCTTTGTACCAAAACTGGCAGAAATGTGGCGGACGGGTCCGGATTGGTTCCTATAGTCTCTTGGTGTGCTTGGAGTTGTAGTGGCTCCTCATGTCTTTACGGAGGCGGAACTTCTCTCCGCAGACGCCGCAGATGTACAGGTGGACATCCATGTGTTTCTCCAGCTGCTCTCCGCCGGGGAAGATCTGGAAACACACCTGGCAGATGGTCTCCCCGGCCGACAGGTGTGAGATCATGTGGCGGACGTGGTCGTGTTTGAGGAAGGTTCCCTGGTCGCAGACCGGACAGACGTAGCGCGCCATTCCTTTGTGCATGTCGGTGTGCAGGCGGAGCTGCCGCTCCCGCAGGAACTGCTTCCCGCAGGTCTGACAGGTGAACTGCTTCTCCTTGGTGTGGACGGTGTAGTGCTCCCGCAGGTGGCAGCGCTGGTAGAAACCTTTGCCGCAGATGCCGCAGAAGTGCTTGCGTCGGTGGTCCAGTTCACCGCCGCCCTCCTCCAGCAGCGCCGGGCGGAACAGCTCCTGGTCGTGGCAGGACAAGGCGTGCTCCAGCGCCGAGCTCTCGTTCTGGAACAGCGTGCCGCAGTGAGGGCAGGCCAGGTCGGAGGCCTCCATCAGACCCTCCTCCTCCATCATCCCCTGAGGCTCCTCCAGCAGGGACGCCTCGTCCTCCCCGTGGGAGTCCGAGTCGCCGCCTTGGGATTCGCCGCAGCGCTCCGCGTGCTCCTGGAGCTGGCGGCCTTTGATCAGCACCTGACCGCACCTCCCGCAGGCACAGATGTGGCCCATGTGGTTGGACAGGTAGTGGGCCGACTTGTCCTCCTCCGTCAGCAGAGCGCCACACAGTTCACAGGGTGCGCAGTCGGCGTCCTGCTTCTCGTCTTTGACCTTACGGAGCTTCGCAGGGATCCCTGAATCTTCACTGCTGGACATGTGGCCTTCGAACGGCTCGCTGCTGTGATCCAGACCCGAGATGCCGGGCTCTGGGTCGCGGTCTGATCCGGTTTTCTCCTTCTGCAGGTCTTTACGCGTGGCGTCGCCGAAACGCGCCCTACAGTCTCTGTTGCCGTGGTCGCCGACCCGGACCACCTCTATCTCAGGGAATACCCCTTCTTCTGGTTCCGTCTTGATGGAGATACTCCGGGTCGATCCGGGCTCGCCGGCTGTCCCGAGGTCGGAGTCAGACTCGGCTTCGGGCCAGTCGTCCTCACCTTTACAGATGACCCTGTGCTCCTCTATGCTCTCGGAAGCGGAGCTCTCGGCTTTACTGGAGTCGTTGTCACCTTCGGCGTTGCCTCTCGGCTGATGAAAGGCCTTCCGGTTGGTGCAGGTCAGGATGTGTTCGATCAGGAGTTTCTCGCAGCTGAAGACGAAGCCGCAGTCGTCGCAGGTGTAGGTGCGGCCAAATCGAGGACGGTCTTTGAGGGCCGAACTCCTGCCGCCGGGCCTCTTCCTCAAGTCACACGGCTGATCGACAAGTCCGTCCACCATCGGTGGCGCCGCTATCAGAGGAGTCACCACCACCTCCTCCGCCGCCACCACCACCGGTCCTGCTGATTGGTCGCCGGAACCACCGGGCGCCCGGCGGTGCTGCTGCTGCTGGCAGCTTTTGGTAGATGCTCCACCTCTGGTGCGGCAGGCCTCTGCTGCTCGTACATCCGGACTCCGAACATCATCTTCCCGCCGGCGGGGCAGGTGGAGGAGCTGGACCGCAGAGGAGGCCGAGGAGGACGGGGTGAGGTTGGAGGTCCTGATGTCCCTGAGATCCTCCAACGAGTCTGGGATGTAGTACATCTGCAGGTACGCCAATGGAGGCCTTGAGCTCCTCGAACTCGTAGCTGCCCACCGCGATGCGACCCAGGTACATGAGCT
This sequence comes from Ophthalmolycus amberensis, assembly GCA_024529925.1. Classification (NCBI taxonomy): domain Eukaryota; kingdom Metazoa; phylum Chordata; class Actinopteri; order Perciformes; family Zoarcidae; genus Ophthalmolycus; species Ophthalmolycus amberensis. Next base: position 33,094 of record JAFEUB010001381.1, on the reverse strand, counting down.
GCAGGATGAGGTCGAAGCACTTCGGCGCTGATCTGCATGTTGCTGAGGTCCAGACGCCCGGCACCCTGCTGCTGGTCCCGGATGAACATCATCCTGAAGTAGGAGCTGCAGGCCGCCAGCACGGCCTTGTGCGCCCGGAAGTAGATGTCAACCGATGGCGATGAGGCAGTCGCACAGGAAGCCCCACTCACGCTGGTTATTGAGCTGCTGGAGGACGTGATCGCTGTGGCTCGGCCTCGCCATCGAACCTGTGACGACAAGGAGGTAAGTAGAGTACTTTATACTGTACTACAGAGGTACATACAGTAGTTTATACTGTACTACAGAGGTACATATTGTACTAGAGGTATATATATTGTACTTTATACTGTACTACAGCGGTACATACAGTAGTTTATACTGTACTACAGAGTACATATTGTACTTTATACTGTACTACCAGAGTAAATACCAGTAGTTTATTTCTGTACTACATAGGTAAGTATAGTACCTTTATACTGTACTACAACTCAGTGTATATATATATATATATATATATATATCTATATATATATCATCTATATAGTACTTTATACTGTACTACAGGGGTAGATATAGTACTTTATACTGTACTACAGAGGTATATATAGTACTTTATACTGTACTACAGAGGTATACATATAGTACTTTATACTGTAATTAAAACTCAGAGGTACATATTGTACTTTTTCTGTACTACATCTCAGAGTTACATCTAGTACTTTATACTGTACTACATCAGGACCAGGGGTACCATGTTCTCTGGTTAGAGATCTAGGTCTAGATGTAGACCTGTTCTAGCTGTAGAACCCTGGTGCTATGGTTCTAGCTGTAGAACCAGGGTTCTAGCTGTAGAACCCAGACACTATAATAACAGACAGAAGGGAGAGGCCGGCCTCACGAGCTAAAATGGAGATTACAGCGGTTAGCCAAGTCAAGCTAACAGCGGCTAGCATCCACCACACCGGAAGTTACTGCGAGTTAAGCTACAAAATAAAAGAGGATCCAGCTCGACGAGTAATTAAAACAGACAAAACTGATTAACGGACTGCGTACTAGGGCACGCGCTAATTTACATCAACATGTGTTTAAATGAGTGAATAAACACGGTAATGAACGGTCATTTTAATCTTTTCTACACTGATTAAACCGTTAATAATACATTAGTAAACAGTTAAACTGTTGTTTGGTTAAATCTTTGCGCTACTGTTTAACTTAATATTATTATATTTCATTGTTTAGATCGTGCATTTTTATACTCAATGTTTTTTTATTTTTTTAATGTTACTTGATTGCTTACCTGTGTCATAATGCTGACTGTAATAAGGGTATCTATCTAATATCTTTACTACGCCCTTTACTTTGAAAACCCAGACCAGATGTGATAGATGTACATCCTGTTCGCTTGATGGCGCTCACTTATATCTCTTCTCCCGCAAACAGTCCCGCCGCCCCCCGCACAGAGCACCGCGAGCACCGAGAGGCTCTTCTTACTTCACCTGGGAACCCGTTAAACTCACCGTGGGTAACCCCGGAGGAGACTCGGTGTGTTCGGGCAGACAGCTGAGACGAGGGACTCGGAGGACTCTTCTTCTTCTCCTCCTTCTCCTTTTTCTACTTCTTCTTCTTCTTCTCCTCCCGCAGGATGAAGACAAAATAAGAGACTTCCGGTCAAATAGAACGGCCTTCAAAATAAACGTAATGAATAAAGTTATTGATCAGGTTCTAGTTATTTTAATGATAAACCAGCAGCATAGTTCCACGTGATCAGATTATATTATATATATATATATATATATTATATTTCACTGCAGACTTTCATCTGATTCACAAGCTGTGAAATATAGAAATAATATGTAATCTGTAAAATACTAATATATATATATATATATATAATATATAAAATGCACATGTCTCTAATCTGACTTTTAATTTATGAAATAAAACAAATTATATTTTTACTAATAAAGATATTTTTTTCTCTGCAGGTCGACTTTTCGATTTCTTTCAACATTATAAAATATATTTCTTATTATAATAAACATGTTCTTGTTATCAGAACATTTATTTCCATTTCACAATATATATATATACATATGTATTAGCGGACAGTACACAGGCTACTGTGGGCCGTAGCCTACGCCAAACAAACAGTCAACATCAGTGGCGGCTGGTCAATAGAGGGCCATGGGGCATGGCCCCACCATGAGCCACACAAAAAAAAAGAAAAAAAAAAAAAAAAATTATAATAATCATAAATTATACAAATTGTCAATATTTGTGTTTTTGAACTGTGGAATGTACCCAGTAATGTGTGTAAAATATGATATCTGCGCAAAATATATGCTTTTCCTGCTCGTCCTCTCCGCCTGTGTGCTCTCTGCTCGTGCTCTCTGTCTGTGTGCGCGACACTCTGAGAACGCGCAGCTAGGGGGGCCTGATCGTTTTGGCCCAAAAGAGACGGGTCTATGAAGCAGTTTAGCCAATTGCTGATTCAAGATATAAATGAGTGACATACAATTTAGCCAATCAGCGCCCTCAAATAGATTCAGCTTGGGGCTAGAACGATCAGGCCCCCCTCGCTGCGCGTTCTCGTCAGGAGAAGTCTCTACGCGCGAGCGCCAGCGCGAGCACTCCTCCAAGACCCGTTTGAGAGGAGAACTTCGGCGGAGATTCTGCAGCCAAAGAGCTGATATCAGATCAGCCTGACCTCACAATCAGATAGCAGACTACATGCGAAGCTTCACTAGCTGTACACCAGACAGGTTTGGCTAGCTGGATGACGTCATGCTAATCATTTATTTAGCTTTTTAAAACAACGGGGACGGATCCAGCACGGACAGTTACGGGAGTGAGGAGGTAAGGAAACATGAGAACACCAGGACACACATGGAGAACTCTGTCAAGCTACATATTCGGCAAAGTGAACATATTTTCTTCTACATAGCCTCAGTCTCATCTGCTTAACTTGGTCATGGAGGCATCAACATGTAATAGAGATGTTAAATTAACAGGTCAAACTCATCATAGCTTAATTTAACATCAGTATTCATAATTACACTTCATGTTTACTTCTCCTGATCTTTACCTCCTATAACAAGGTCCATAGGGGCATCTCAATAAATAAACATGTTATATTATATTATATAAGTGTTATTTACTGATTGTTTTCGTGTTGGAATACATGTTAAATATTTAACTGCCAAGTAATAATGAGTGTTTGATACTTACATTTTTTTTGCATTAAATCATACTGGGATGTTTGCTGAAATTGATAAGATGGCCCTACCTAGAACATTTTCCACCAGCCGCCACTGGTCAACATCGTTAACGTTCTCTAACATCCTTAACCATCTCTCCCGGTCCTGGACTAACTCTCCCGGTCCTGGACTAACTCTCCCGGTCCTGGACTAACTCTCCCAGTTACCTGCACAAACAACAACCTCCCACAAGGCATGAGGCCTTCACTGACCTCCGTAAATGCCATAACCAATGTTAGATAACATCTTAGCAACAACAACTTTTCTGTAAACACAATAACACCTAACATAACAGGTTGACATATGTCACTCAGTCCGTTACAATATATATATATATATATATATATATATATATATATATATATATATATATATATATATATATATATATATGTTTATACAATTCTATTTAATTTATTGTTATTACTAAATATCATACTTTGGAGTTTTTCTGGTCATAATAACATATCGTTTGATGTCATAATGTTCCTGAAACATTAATGTTTGATGTTATTTATGTTTAAATTCATTATTGGTTCTAAATGTTTATATTTGGTTGTACTTCCCAGCATGCACTGGGGTAGCTGTCTCTTGTTGATTATTTTAATAATATCAGTTTGTTTATCATATAACCAGCTCAGCTGTTCTGATTTCAGTATTAATATTCATCTAAAACCAGATTAGGGTTATTGATTACAATGCATTGATTATGTAGGTGACACACGGATCACGTGACCAGCCCCTTTGACCCCCTCTCGCGAGACGTGACGTGATACTCGCGAGATCATCTGCTCCAACCTATCGGCTCGAGAAACTGAAGACAATCTGCTCGTTTCTGCGGTAAGTGGCCGATTAACGGCGCGCGTGCATGACACAGACAGACAGAGGGTGTGCATGTGGGCTGGGGGGGGGGGGGGGGGGGGGCGTGTGCACGCGCGCGCCCGCGGTGCGTGTAGGTGAATGAGGACGTGCGTGTTACTGGATGTGAATGAGATGGAGGAGGATGGAGGAGGCTGCAGCCGATAACGGGCGCGATGCCACGTGCACGCGCGGAGCTGTATTGTGGTTTGGTCGCGCGGGTGTCCTGTTTCCGGTGTGTGTGTGTATGAGTGTGTGTGTTCTAGTTGTCATGGAGGTCTCTCTGTGTGTTCTAGTTGTCATGGAGGTCTCCTCTCTATGTGTTCTCGTTGTCATGGAGGTCTCCTCTCTATGTGTTCTCGTTGTCATGGAGGTCTCTCTATGTGTTCTAGTTGTCATGGAGGTCTCCTCTCTATGTGTTCTAGGTGTCATGGAGGTCTCTCTCTCTCTATGTGTTCTAGTTGTCATGGAGGTCTCTCTCTATGTGTTCTAGTTGTCATGGAGGTCTCTGTGTGTTCTAGGTGTCATGGAGGTCTCCTCTATGTGTTCTAGGTGTCATGGAGGTCTCTCTATGTGTTCTAGGTGTCATGGAGGTCTCCTCTATGTGTTCTAGGTGTCATGGAGGTCTCTCTCTATGTGTTCTAGGTGTCATGGAGGTCTCTCTCTATGTGTTCTAGGTGTCATGGAGGTCTCGTCTATGTGTTCTAGGTGTCATGGAGGTCTCCTCTCTATGTGTTCTCGTTGTCATGGAGGTCTCTCTATGTGTTCTAGTTGTCATGGAGGTCTCCTCTCTATGTGTTCTAGGTGTCATGGAGGTCTCTCTCTCTCTATGTGTTCTAGTTGTCATGGAGGTCTCTCTCTATGTGTTCTAGTTGTCATGGAGGTCTCTCTATGTGTTCTAGGTGTCATGGAGGTCTCCTCTCTATGTGTTCTAGGTGTCATGGAGGTCTCTGTGTTCTAGTTGTCATGGAGGTCTCTATGTGTTCTAGGTGTCATGGAGGTCTCTATGTGTTCTAGGTGTCATGGAGGTCTCTCTATCTGTTCTAGGTGTCATGGAGGTCTCTATGTGTTCTAGGTGTCATGGAGGTGTCTCTCTGTGAGTTCTAGGTGTTCTAGGTGTCATGGAGGTCTCTATGTGTTCTAGGTGTCATGGAGGTGTCTCTCTATGTGTTCTAGGTGTCATGGAGGTCTCTATGTGTTCTAGGTGTCATGGAGGTGTCTCTCTATGTGTTCTAGGTGTCATGGAGGTCTCTATGTGTTCTAGGTGTCATGGAGGTCTCTCTCTATGTGTTCTAGTTGTCATGGAGGTCTCTCTATGTGTTCTAGGTGTCATGGAGGTCTCTCTCGATGTGTTCTAGGTGTCATGGAGGTCTCTCTCTCTCTATGTGTTCTAGGTGTCATGGAGGTCTCACTATGTGTTCTAGTTGTGATGGAGGTCTCTCTCTGTGTTCTAGGTGTCATGGAGGTCTCTCTCTCGCTATGTGTTCTAGGTGTCATGGAGGTCTCTCTCTATGTGTTCTAGTTGTCATGGAGGTCTCTATGTGTTCTAGGTGTCATGGAGGTCTCTCTCTATGTGTTCTAGTTGTCATGGAGGTCTCTCTCTATGTGTTCTAGGTGTCATGGAGGTCTCTCTCTCTCTATGTGTTCTAGGTGTCATGGAGGTCTCACTATGTGTTCTAGTTGTCATGGAGGTCTCTCTCTGTGTTCTAGGTGTCATGGAGGTCTCTCTCTCGCTATGTGTTCTAGGTGTCATGGAGGTCTCTATGTGTTCTAGGTGTCATGGAGGTCTCTCTATGTGTTATAGGTGTCATGGAGGTCTCCTCTCTATGTGTTCTAGGTGTCATGGAGGTCTCTCTGTGTTCTAGTTGTCATGGAGGTCTCTATGTGTTCTAGGTGTCATGGAGGTCTCTCTATGTGTTCTAGGTGTCATGGAGGTCTCTCTATGTGTTCTAGGTGTCATGGAGGTCTCTATGTGTTCTAGGTGTCATGGAGGTGTCTCTCTATGAGTTCTAGGTGTCATGGAGGTCTCTATGTGTTCTAGGTGTCATGGAGGTCTCTATGTGTTCTAGGTGTCATGGAGGTGTCTCTCTATGTGTTCTAGGTGTCATGGAGGTCTCTCTGTGTGTTCTAGGTGTCATGGAGGTCTCCTCTATGTGTTCTAGGTGTCATGGAGGTCTCTCTATGTGTTCTAGGTGTCATGGAGGTCTCGCTGTGTGTTCTAGGTGTCATGGAGGTCTCGTCTATGTGTTCTAGGTGTCATGGAAGTCTCGTCTCTGTGTGTTATAGGTGTCATGGAGGTCTCACTATGTGTTCTAGGTGTCATGGAGGTCTCTATGTGTTCTCGGTGTCATGGAGGTCTCTCTATGTGTTCTAGGTGTCATGGAGGTCTCTATGTGTTCTAGGTGTCATGGAGGTCTCTCTATGTGTTCTAGGTGTCATGGAGGTCTCGCTGTGTGTTCTAGGTGTCATGGAGGTCTCGCTATGTGTTCTAGGTGTCATGGAGGTCTCTCTATGTGTTCTAGGTGTCATGGAGGTCTCTCTATGTGTCTAGGTGTCATGGAGGTCTCGCTGTGTGTTCTAGGTGTCATGGAGGTCTCGCTATGTGTTCTAGGTGTCATGGAGGTCTCTCTATGTGTTCTAGGTGTCATGGAGGTCTCTCTCTCTATGTGTTCTAGGTGTCATGGAGGTCTCTCTGTGTGTTCAAGGTGTCATGGAGGTCTGTGTGTTCTAGGTGTCATGGAGGTCTCTATGTGTTCTAGGTGTCATGGAAGTCTCGTCTCTATGTGTTCTAGGTGTCATGGAGGTCTCTCTCTATGTGTTCTAGGTGTCATGGAGGTCTCTCTGTGTGTTCTAGGTGTCATGGAGGTCTCTCTGTGTGTTCTAGGTGTCATGGAGGTCTCTCTATGTGTTCTAGGTGTCATGGAGGTCTCTCTATGTGTTCTAGGTGTCATGGAGGTCTCGCTATGTGTTCTAGGTGTCATGGAGGTCTCTCTATGTGTTCTAGGTGTCATGGAGGTCTCTCTGTGTGTTCTAGGTGTCATGGAGGTCTCTATGTGTTCTAGGTGTCATGGAGGTCTCTCTATGTGTTCTAGGTGTCATGGAGGTCTCTCTGTGTGTTCTAGGTGTCATGGAGGTCTCGTCTATGTGTTCTAGGTGTCATGGAAGTCTCGTCTCTGTGTGTTCTAGGTGTCATGGAGGTCTCACTATGTGTTCTAGGTGTCATGGAGGTCTCTATGTGTTCTAGGTGTCATGGAGGTCTCTCTATGTGTTGTAGGTGTCATGGAGGTCTCTATGTGTTCTAGGTGTCATGGAGGTCTCTCTATGTGTTCTAGGTGTCATGGAGGTCTCGCTGTGTGTTCTAGGTGTCATGGAGGTCTCGCTATGTGTTCTAGGTGTCATGGAGGTCTCTCTATGTGTTCTAGGTGTCATGGAGGTCTCTCTATGTGTCTAGGTGTCATGGAGGTCTCGCTGTGTGTTCTAGGTGTCATGGAGGTCTCGCTATGTGTTCTAGGTGTCATGGAGGTCTCTCTATGTGTTCTAGGTGTCATGGAGGTCTCTCTCTCTATGTGTTCTAGGTGTCATGGAGGTCTCTCTGTGTGTTCAAGGTGTCATGGAGGTCTCTCTGTGTGTTCTAGGTGTCATGGAGGTCTCTGTGTTCTAGGTGTCATGGAAGTCTCGTCTCTATGTGTTCTAGGTGTCATGGAGGTCTCTCTCTATGTGTTCTAGGTGTCATGGAGGTCTCTCTGTGTGTTCTAGGTGTCATGGAGGTCTCTCTGTGTGTTCTAGGTGTCATGGAGGTCTCTCTATGTGTTCTAGGTGTCATGGAGGTCTCTCTATGTGTTCTAGGTGTCATGGAGGTCTCTCTGTGTGTTCTAGGTGTCATGGAGGTCTCTCTATGTGTTCTAGGTGTCATGGAGGTCTCTCTATGTGTTCTAGGTGTCATGGAGGTCTCTATGTGTTCTAGGTGTCATGGAAGTCTCGTCTCTATGTGTTCTAGGTGTCATGGAGGTCTCTCTGTGTGTTCTAGGTGTCATGGAGGTCTCTCTGTGTGTTCTAGGTGTCATGGAGGTCTCTCTATGTGTTCTAGGTGTCATGGAGGTCTCTCTATGTGTTCTAGGTGTCATGGAGGTCTCTCTATGTGTTCTAGGTGTCATGGAGGTCTCGTCTCACAGCCTCGTCCTGCTGCAGCAGCTCAACGTTCAGAGAGAGTTCGGCTTTTTGTGCGACTGCACCGTCGCCATCGGAAACGTTTATTTCAAAGCTCACCGAGCCGTGCTGGCAGCCTTCTCCAACTACTTCAAGATGATCTTCATCCACCAGACCAGGTCAGGGGGGTCTCTGTAGACCAGGTCGGGAGGGTCTCTGTAACTGTAGTCCAGGTCAGGGGGGTCTCTGTAGACCAGGTCAGGCGGGTCTCTGTAACTGTAGACCAGATCAGGAGTGTCTCTGTAGACCAGGTTGGGAGGGTCTCTGTAACTGTAGACCAGATCAGGAGTGTCTCTGTAGACCAGGTCATGGGGGTCTCTGTAACTGTAGACCAGGTCAGGGGGGTCTCTGTAGACCAGGTCAGGCGGGTCTCTAACTGTAGACCAGATCAGGAGTGTCTCTGTAGACCAGGTTGGGAGGGTCTCTGTAACTGTAGACCAGGTCAGGAGGATCGCTGAGACCTTGTCCCTGTGTCTGTCCTCAGTGAGTGTATAAAGATCCAGCCTACTGACATCCAGCCCGACGTCTTCAGCTACCTGCTGCACGTCATGTACACCGGCATGTGTCCCAAACAACCGGTGGACCAGAGCCGGTTGCAGGACGGCATCAAGTTCCTTCACGCCTACCAGCTGTGCCGGAAACCCGGCGAGGGCGCCGCCACCGACGGCGCCGCGGACATGGTCCGCATGTCCAACCTGTACGGCATCCAGATCTCCTCCCAGCTGGCCAACAAGGAGGCGGCCGGAGTCCCCAAGACCACCGCGGTGTCCCGGGGGACCCCCGAGGACGGACGCTCCACCGGCCGGGGGAGGCGGTCCCACTCCCAGCTGGCCCTTGCCGTCGGACTGGAGGGGATCCCGTCGGACCGCCAGACCTCGGCGCTACGCAACGTCTGCTCCGTGGCATCCGGAGACGACTCGGACGTATCCGGACGCATCAAGCATGAGCGGGTGGAGGAGGAGGAGGAGGAGGAGGAGGAGGAGGAGGGAGAGGACGGCGGCGGCGGCGGCGAGGAGGTTCCTGAAGGTGCGGGGTCTCCGTCTCAGGGTAGCAGTCCTAATCAGAGTCTCCTGTTCAAAGACCGGGTCCTGGTCCTGCTGTGTCCTCGCTGTGGAGAGCGCTGCTCGTCCCCCGAGGACCTGCGGGAGCACCTGTTCAGCCACACCGCCCTCGACCCCGCTCGGCTGATGGACGCCGGCGTGGAGGAGGAGGGTCCGGCGGGAGTCCAGGAGCAGCTGGACGCCGGGTGTCTGGAGGAGGCCCTGAGGCAGAGCCAGGCGCTCGCCAACCAGCTGGCTGCAGAGCTAAGGAGGAGCAGAGCGATCGGCGGTGGCAGTCCAACCCTCGCCGTCCTGCACTCCCGTAAACGTAAGATCGCCTGCGCCGTCTGCAGCCTGCGGTTCTCCCACAAGTCTCAGCTGCAGGAGCACATGTACGCCCACACGCGCAAACCGTCCCGCTACCACCGCTACAACCGCCTCTGCAGCCAGCTCTTCCAGGCCTCCGCCCACTTCTGCGACGCCGCCACCGCCGAACCCGGGGGCGGAGCCTCGTCCGCTGCCGCACTCTCCGAGGAGGTCAACAGGGACGCTCAGGACAACGGCAGCTCCTGCTACTCGCTGGACTCGGAGGTCTCACAGGAGAGCGTGGACGGCGTGCCGGTGGAGTGATGTCATCCGGCGCTCGTTGTCCTCTGAGCTGCTGTCTGCTGGTCTGCTAACCTGTGCAGGTGTGCGTGTGGGAATCAGTCACGTGATCCGTTGATCGACAGGAAATTAATCAGCAACTATTTATGAAACACCATTTGAGTGTTTGAGTAATTATTTTAAGAAAACAAATCTTCGGTTTCTTTGTGAATATTTATGTTTTTCTACGATGACGAACTGAATCTTTGGACTTTTTTCTTATTGATCAGATGAATCAATAATGACGTCATCGGTTGGTAGAATCCTGATCTTCCACACTCGCCAGCGGACAGTGAACGCCTCACCGATGAGTCTCTGACGATGTGTTCAAATGTTTCCTGTTAATGTGAAGGTGTGTCGTCGTGTCTTTAGACCAAGAAGGACTTTTATTGTGAAAAGACGCAGCAGTGCCTTCCTGTGGTGGTGTTGATGGTGGTGATGGTTGTTTGTGTCGTTTCCATCAGTAAATTAAAGCTTCATGACAATCTGAAGAGTAGAAACAAAGTTTACCAGCTTTTTATAACCCCCCCCCCCCTTAAAGGACCACACCACTGTTAATAAATATAA
>JAFEUB010001381.1:0-17500 GCA_024529925.1 Ophthalmolycus amberensis | reverse complement strand
GTTATTAAGTACAGTGATGATCACTGTGTGTCTTTATTAGTTATTAGTGTTATTAGTTACTGTTATTAAGTACAGTGGTGATCACTGTGTGTCTTTATTAGTTATTAGTATTATTAGTTACTGTTATTAAGTACAGTGATGATCACTGTGTGTCTTTATTAGTTATTATATTATTAGTTACTGTTATTAAGTACAGTGGTGATCACTGTGTGTCTTTATTAGTTATTATATTATTAGTTACTGTTATTAAGTACAGTGGTGATCACTGTGTGTCTTTATTAGTTATTAGTATTATTAGTTACTGTTATTAAGTACAGTGATGATCACTGTGTGTCTTTATTAGTTATTATATTATTAGTTACTGTTATTAAGTACAGTGGTGATCACTGTGTGTCTTTATTAGTTATTAGTATTATTAGTTACTGTTATTAAGTACAGTGATGATCACTGTGTGTCTTTATTAGTTATTAGTATTATTAGTTACTGTTATTAAGTACAGTGGTGATCACTGTGTGTCTTTATTAGTTATTAGTATTATTAGTTACTGTTATTAAGTACAGTGGTGATCACTGTGTGTCTTTATTAGTTATTATATTATTAGTTACTGTTATTAAGTACAGTGATGATCACTGTGTGTCTTTATTAGTTATTAGTATTATTAGTTCCTGTTATTAAGTACAGTGATGATCACTGTGTGTCTTTATTAGTTATTAGTATTATTAGTTCCTGTTATTAAGTACAGTGGTGATCACTGTGTGTCTTTATTAGTTATTAGTATTATTAGTTACTGTTATTAAGTACAGTGATGATCACTGTGTGTCTTTATTAGTTATTAGTATTATTAGTTACTGTTATTAAGTACAGTGGTGATCACTGTGTGTCTTTATTAGTTATTATATTATTAGTTACTGTTATTAAGTACAGTGGTGATCACTGTGTGTCTTTATTAGTTATTATGTTATTAGTTACTGTTATTAAGTACAGTGGTGATCACTGTGTGTCTTTATTAGTTATTAGTATTATTAGTTACTGTTATTAAGTACAGTGATGATCACTGTGTGTCTTTATTAGTTATTATGTTATTAGTTACTGTTATTAAGTACAGTGATGATCACTGTGTGTCTTTATTAGTTATTAGTATTATTAGTTACTGTTATTAAGTACAGTGGTGATCACTGTGTGTCTTTATTAGTTATTAGTATTATTAGTTACTGTTATTAAGTACAGTGGTGATCACTGTGTGTCTTTATTAGTTATTAGTATTATTAGTTACTGTTATTAAGTACAGTGATGATCACTGTGTGTCTTTATTAGTTATTATGTTATTAGTTACTGTTATTAAGTACAGTGATGATCACTGTGTGTCTTTATTAGTTATTAGTATTATTAGTTACTGTTATTAAGTACAGTGGTGATCACTGTGTGTCTTTATTAGTTATTATATTATTAGTTACTGTTATTAAGTACAGTGGTGATCACTGTGTGTCTTTATTAGTTATTAGTATTATTAGTTCCTGTTATTAAGTACAGTGATGATCACTGTGTGTCTTTATTAGTTATTAGTATTATTAGTTCCTGTTATTAAGTACAGTGATGATCACTGTGTGTCTTTATTAGTTATTAGTATTATTAGTTCCTGTTATTAAGTACAGTGGTGATCACTGTGTGTCTTTATTAGTTATTAGTATTATTAGTTACTGTTATTAAGTACAGTGGTGATCACTGTGTGTCTTTATTAGTTATTAGTATTATTAGTTACTGTTATTAAGTACAGTGGTGATCACTGTGTGTCTTTATTAGTTATTAGTATTATTAGTTCCTGTTATTAAGTACAGTGGTGATCACTGTGTGTCTTTATTAGTTATTAGTATTATTAGTTACTGTTATTAAGTACAGTGATGATCACTGTGTGTCTTTATTAGTTATTAGTATTATTAGTTCCTGTTATTAAGTACAGTGATGATCACTGTGTGTCTTTATTAGTTATTAGTATTATTAGTTCCTGTTATTAAGTACAGTGGTGATCACTGTGTGTCTTTATTAGTTATTATGTTATTAGTTACTGTTATTAAGTACAGTGGTGATCACTGTGTGTCTTTATTAGTTATTAGTATTATTAGTTACTGTTATTAAGTACAGTGGTGATCACTGTGTGTCTTTATTAGTTATTATGTTATTAGTTACTGTTATTAAGTACAGTGGTGATCACTGTGTGTCTTTATTAGTTATTAGTATTATTAGTTGCTGTTATTAAGTACAGTGGTGATCACTGTGTGTCTTTATTAGTTATTAGTATTATTAGTTACTGTTATTAAGTACAGTAGTGATCACTGTGTGTCTTTATTAGTTATTAGTATTATTAGTTACTGTTATTAAGTACAGTGATGATCACTGTGTGTCTTTATTAGTTATTAGTATTATTAGTTACTGTTATTAAGTACAGTGATGATCACTGTGTGTCTTTATTAGTTATTATATTATTAGTTACTGTTATTAAGTACAGTGGTGATCACTGTGTGTCTTTATTAGTTATTATGTTATTAGTTACTGTTATTAAGTACAGTGGTGATCACTGTGTGTCTTTATTAGTTATTAGTATTATTAGTTACTGTTATTAAGTACAGTGATGATCACTGTGTGTCTTTATTAGTTATTAGTGTTATTAGTTACTGTTATTAAGTACAGTGATGATCACTGTGTGTCTTTATTAGTTATTAGTATTATTAGTTACTGTTATTAAGTACAGTGATGATCACTGTGTGTCTTTATTAGTTATTAGTATTATTAGTTCCTGTTATTAAGTACAGTAGTGATCACTGTGTGTCTTTATTAGTTATTAGTATTATTAGTTACTGTTATTAAGTACAGTGATGATCACTGTGTGTCTTTATTAGTTATTAGTATTATTAGTTCCTGTTATTAAGTACAGTGATGATCACTGTGTGTCTCTATTAGTTATTAGTATTATTAGTTCCTGTTATTAAGTACAGTGGTGATCACTGTGTCTTTATTAGTTATTATATTATTAGTTACTGTTATTAAGTACAGTGGTGATCACTGTGTGTCTTTATTAGTTATTATGTTATTAGTTACTGTTATTAAGTACAGTGGTGATCACTGTGTGTCTTTATTAGTTATTATGTTATTAGTTACTGTTATTAAGTACAGTGATGATCACTGTGTGTCTCTATTAGTTATTAGTATTATTAGTTCCTGTTATTAAGTACAGTGGTGATCACTGTGTCTTTATTAGTTATTATATTATTAGTTACTGTTATTAAGTACAGTGGTGATCACTGTGTGTCTTTATTAGTTATTATGTTATTAGTTACTGTTATTAAGTACAGTGGTGATCACTGTGTGTCTTTATTAGTTATTAGTGTTATTAGTTACTGTTATTAAGTACAGTGATGATCACTGTGTGTCTTTATTAGTTATTAGTGTTATTAGTTACTGTTATTAAGTACAGTGGTGATCACTGTGTGTCTTTATTAGTTATTAGTATTATTAGTTACTGTTATTAAGTACAGTGGTGATCACTGTGTGTCTTTATTAGTTATTAGTATTATTAGTTACTGTTATTAAGTACAGTGGTGATCACTGTGTGTCTTTATTAGTTATTAGTGTTATTAGTTACTGTTATTAAGTACAGTGGTGATCACTGTGTGTCTTTATTAGTTATTAGTATTATTAGTTACTGTTATTAAGTACAGTGGTGATCACTGTGTGTCTTTATTAGTTATTAGTATTATTAGTTACTGTTATTAAGTACAGTGATGATCACTGTGTGTCTTTATTAGTTATTAGTGTTATTAGTTACTGTTATTAAGTACAGTGATGATCACTGTGTGTCTTTATTAGTTATTAGTGTTATTAGTTACTGTTATTAAGTACAGTGGTGATCACTGTGTGTCTTTATTAGTTATTATATTATGAGTTCCTGTTATTAAGTACAGTGATGATCACTGTGTGTCTTTATTAGTTATTATGTTATTAGTTACTGTTATTAAGTACAGTGGTGATCACTGTGTGTCTTTATTAGTTATTATGTTATTAGTTACTGTTATTAAGTACAGTGGTGATCACTGTGTGTCTTTATTAGTTATTATGTTATTAGTTACTGTTATTAAGTACAGTGATGATCACTGTGTGTCTTTATTAGTTATTATGTTATTAGTTACTGTTATTAAGTACAGTGATGATCACTGTGTGTCTTTATTAGTTATTATGTTATTAGTTCCTGTTATTAAGTACAGTGGTGATCACTGTGTGTCTTTATTAGTTATTATGTTATTAGTTACTGTTATTAAGTACAGTGATGATCACTGTGTGTCTTTATTAGTTATTATGTTATTAGTTACTGTTATTAAGTACAGTGATGATCACTGTGTGTCTTTATTAGTTATTAGTGTTATTAGTTACTGTTATTAAGTACAGTGGTGATCACTGTGTGTCTTTATTAGTTATTATGTTATTAGTTACTGTTATTAAGTACAGTGATGATCACTGTGTGTCTTTATTAGTTATTATGTTATTAGTTACTGTTATTAAGTACAGTGGTGATCACTGTGTGTCTTTATTAGTTATTAGTGTTATTAGTTACTGTTATTAAGTACAGTGGTGATCACTGTGTGTCTTTATTAGTTATTAGTGTTATTAGTTACTGTTATTAAGTACAGTGGTGATCACTGTGTGTCTTTATTAGTTATTAGTGTTATTAGTTACTGTTATTAAGTACAGTGGTGATCACTGTGTGTCTTTATTAGTTATTAGTGTTATTAGTTACTGTTATTAAGTACAGTGGTGATCACTGTGTGTCTTTATTAGTTATTAGTGTTATTAGTTACTGTTATTAAGTACAGTGGTGATCACTGTGTGTCTTTATTAGTTATTAGTATTATTAGTTACTGTTATTAAGTACAGTGGTGATCACTGTGTGTCTTTATTAGTTATTATGTTATTAGTTACTGTTATTAAGTACAGTGATGATCACTGTGTGTCTTTATTAGTTATTATGTTATTAGTTACTGTTATTAAGTACAGTGGTGATCACTGTGTGTCTTTATTAGTTATTAGTAGTTATTAGTTACTGTTATTAAGTACAGTGGTGATCACTGTGTGTCTTTATTAGTTATTAGTGTTATTAGTTACTGTTATTAAGTACAGTGGTGATCACTGTGTGTCTTTATTAGTTATTAGTATTATTAGTTACTGTTATTAAGTACAGTGGTGATCACTGTGTGTCTTTATTAGTTATTAGTATTATTAGTTACTGTTATTAAGTACAGTGGTGATCACTGTGTGTCTTTATTAGTTATTAGTATTATTAGTTACTGTTATTAAGTACAGTGGTGATCACTGTGTGTCTTTATTAGTTATTAGTATTATTAGTTACTGTTATTAAGTACAGTGGTGATCACTGTGTGTCTTTATTAGTTATTAGTATTATTAGTTACTGTTATTAAGTACAGTGGTGATCACTGTGTGTCTTTATTAGTTATTAGTATTATTAGTTACTGTTATTAAGTACAGTGGTGATCACTGTGTGTCTTTATTAGTTATTAGTATTATTAGTTACTGTTATTAAGTACAGTGATGATCACTGTGTGTCTTTATTAGTTATTAGTATTATTAGTTACTGTTATTAAGTACAGTGATGATCACTGTGTGTCTTTATTAGTTATTAGTATTATTAGTTACTGTTATTAAGTACAGTGATGATCACTGTGTGTCTTTATTAGTTATTAGTGTTATTAGTTACTGTTATTAAGTACAGTGGTGATCACTGTGTGTCTTTATTAGTTATTAGTGTTATTAGTTACTGTTATTAAGTACAGTGGTGATCACTGTGTGTCTTTATTAGTTATTATGTTATTAGTTACTGTTATTAAGTACAGTGGTGATCACTGTGTGTCTTTATTAGTTATTATGTTATTAGTTACTGTTATTAAGTACAGTGGTGATCACTGTGTGTCTTTATTAGTTATTATGTTATTAGTTACTGTTATTAAGTACAGTGGTGATCACTGTGTGTCTTTATTAGTTATTAGTATTATTAGTTACTGTTATTAAGTACAGTGGTGATCACTGTGTGTCTTTATTAGTTATTAGTATTATTAGTTACTGTTATTAAGTACAGTGGTGATCACTGTGTGTCTTTATTAGTTATTAGTATTATTAGTTACTGTTATTAAGTACAGTGGTGATCACTGTGTGTCTTTATTAGTTATTAGTATTATTAGTTACTGTTATTAAGTACAGTGGTGATCACTGTGTGTCTTTATTAGTTATTAGTATTATTAGTTACTGTTATTAAGTACAGTGATGATCACTGTGTGTCTTTATTAGTTATTAGTATTATTAGTTACTGTTATTAAGTACAGTGGTGATCACTGTGTGTCTTTATTAGTTATTAGTATTATTAGTTACTGTTATTAAGTACAGTGGTGATCACTGTGTGTCTTTATTAGTTATTAGTATTATTAGTTACTGTTATTAAGTACAGTGTTGATCACTGTGTGTCTTTATTAGTTATTATATTATTAGTTACTGTTATTAAGTACAGTGATGATCACTGTGTGTCTTTATTAGTTATTAGTATTATTAGTTACTGTTATTAAGTACAGTGATGATCACTGTGTGTCTTTATTAGTTATTAGTATTATTAGTTACTGTTATTAAGTACAGTGATGATCACTGTGTGTCTTTATTAGTTATTAGTATTATTAGTTACTGTTATTAAGTACAGTGGTGATCACTGTGTGTCTTTATTAGTTATTAGTGTTATTAGTTACTGTTATTAAGTACAGTGGTGATCACTGTGTGTCTTTATTAGTTATTATGTTATTAGTTACTGTTATTAAGTACAGTGATGATCACTGTGTGTCTTTATTAGTTATTATGTTATTAGTTACTGTTATTAAGTACAGTGGTGATCACTGTGTGTCTTTATTAGTTATTAGTGTTATTAGTTACTGTTATTAAGTACAGTGATGATCACTGTGTGTCTTTATTAGTTATTAGTGTTATTAGTTACTGTTATTAAGTACAGTGGTGATCACTGTGTGTCTTTATTAGTTATTATGTTATTAGTTACTGTTATTAAGTACAGTGGTGATCACTGTGTGTCTTTATTAGTTATTAGTATTATTAGTTACTGTTATTAAGTACAGTGGTGATCACTGTGTGTCTTTATTAGTTATTAGTATTATTAGTTACTGTTATTAAGTACAGTGGTGATCACTGTGTGTCTTTATTAGTTATTAGTATTATTAGTTACTGTTATTAAGTACAGTGATGATCACTGTGTGTCTTTATTAGTTATTAGTATTATTAGTTACTGTTATTAAGTACAGTGATGATCACTGTGTGTCTTTATTAGTTATTAGTATTATTAGTTACTGTTATTAAGTACAGTGGTGATCACTGTGTGTCTTTATTAGTTATTAGTATTATTAGTTACTGTTATTAAGTACAGTGGTGATCACTGTGTGTCTTTATTAGTTATTAGTATTATTAGTTACTGTTATTAAGTACAGTGATGATCACTGTGTGTCTTTATTAGTTATTAGTATTATTAGTTACTGTTATTAAGTACAGTGGTGATCACTGTGTGTCTTTATTAGTTATTAGTATTATTAGTTACTGTTATTAAGTACAGTGATGATCACTGTGTGTCTTTATTAGTTATTAGTATTATTAGTTACTGTTATTAAGTACAGTGGTGATCACTGTGTGTCTTTATTAGTTATTAGTATTATTAGTTACTGTTATTAAGTACAGTGGTGATCACTGTGTGTCTTTATTAGTTATTAGTATTATTAGTTACTGTTATTAAGTACAGTGATGATCACTGTGTGTCTTTATTAGTTATTATATTATTAGTTACTGTTATTAAGTACAGTGGTGATCACTGTGTGTCTTTATTAGTTATTAGTATTATTAGTTACTGTTATTAAGTACAGTGATGATCACTGTGTGTCTTTATTAGTTATTAGTATTATTAGTTACTGTTATTAAGTACAGTGGTGATCACTGTGTGTCTTTATTAGTTATTAGTATTATTAGTTACTGTTATTAAGTACAGTGGTGATCACTGTGTGTCTTTATTAGTTATTAGTATTATTAGTTCCTGTTATTAAGTACAGTGATGATCACTGTGTGTCTTTATTAGTTATTAGTATTATTAGTTACTGTTATTAAGTACAGTGATGATCACTGTGTGTCTTTATTAGTTATTAGTATTATTAGTTCCTGTTATTAAGTACAGTGGTGATCACTGTGTGTCTTTATTAGTTATTAGTATTATTAGTTACTGTTATTAAGTACAGTGGTGATCACTGTGTGTCTTTATTAGTTATTAGTATTATTAGTTACTGTTATTAAGTACAGTGATGATCACTGTGTGTCTTTATTAGTTATTATGTTATTAGTTACTGTTATTAAGTACAGTGATGATCACTGTGTGTCTTTATTAGTTATTAGTATTATTAGTTACTGTTATTAAGTACAGTGGTGATCACTGTGTGTCTTTATTAGTTATTAGTATTATTAGTTACTGTTATTAAGTACAGTGATGATCACTGTGTGTCTTTATTAGTTATTAGTATTATTAGTTACTGTTATTAAGTACAGTGATGATCACTGTGTGTCTTTATTAGTTATTAGTATTATTAGTTCCTGTTATTAAGTACAGTGGTGATCACTGTGTGTCTTTATTAGTTATTAGTATTATTAGTTACTGTTATTAAGTACAGTGGTGATCACTGTGTGTCTTTATTAGTTATTAGTATTATTAGTTACTGTTATTAAGTACAGTGGTGATCACTGTGTGTCTTTATTAGTTATTAGTATTATTAGTTCCTGTTATTAAGTACAGTGGTGATCACTGTGTGTCTTTATTAGTTATTAGTATTATTAGTTACTGTTATTAAGTACAGTGATGATCACTGTGTGTCTTTATTAGTTATTAGTATTATTAGTTACTGTTATTAAGTACAGTGATGATCACTGTGTGTCTTTATTAGTTATTAGTATTATTAGTTCCTGTTATTAAGTACAGTGGTGATCACTGTGTGTCTTTATTAGTTATTATGTTATTAGTTACTGTTATTAAGTACAGTGGTGATCACTGTGTGTCTTTATTAGTTATTAGTATTATTAGTTACTGTTATTAAGTACAGTGGTGATCACTGTGTGTCTTTATTAGTTATTATGTTATTAGTTACTGTTATTAAGTACAGTGGTGATCACTGTGTGTCTTTATTAGTTATTAGTATTATTAGTTGCTGTTATTAAGTACAGTGGTGATCACTGTGTGTCTTTATTAGTTATTAGTATTATTAGTTACTGTTATTAAGTACAGTGATGATCACTGTGTGTCTTTATTAGTTATTAGTATTATTAGTTCCTGTTATTAAGTACAGTGGTGATCACTGTGTCTTTATTAGTTATTATATTATTAGTTACTGTTATTAAGTACAGTGGTGATCACTGTGTGTCTTTATTAGTTATTATGTTATTAGTTACTGTTATTAAGTACAGTGGTGATCACTGTGTGTCTTTATTAGTTATTAGTATTATTAGTTACTGTTATTAAGTACAGTGATGATCACTGTGTGTCTTTATTAGTTATTATATTATTAGTTACTGTTATTAAGTACAGTGGTGATCACTGTGTGTCTTTATTAGTTATTAGTATTATTAGTTACTGTTATTAAGTACAGTGATGATCACTGTGTGTCTTTATTAGTTATTAGTGTTATTAGTTACTGTTATTAAGTACAGTGATGATCACTGTGTGTCTTTATTAGTTATTAGTATTATTAGTTACTGTTATTAAGTACAGTGATGATCACTGTGTGTCTTTATTAGTTATTAGTATTATTAGTTCCTGTTATTAAGTACAGTAGTGATCACTGTGTGTCTTTATTAGTTATTAGTATTATTAGTTACTGTTATTAAGTACAGTGATGATCACTGTGTGTCTTTATTAGTTATTAGTATTATTAGTTCCTGTTATTAAGTACAGTGGTGATCACTGTGTCTTTATTAGTTATTATATTATTAGTTACTGTTATTAAGTACAGTGGTGATCACTGTGTGTCTTTATTAGTTATTATGTTATTAGTTACTGTTATTAAGTACAGTGGTGATCACTGTGTGTCTTTATTAGTTATTATGTTATTAGTTACTGTTATTAAGTACAGTGATGATCACTGTGTGTCTTTATTAGTTATTAGTGTTATTAGTTACTGTTATTAAGTACAGTGATGATCACTGTGTGTCTTTATTAGTTATTAGTGTTATTAGTTACTGTTATTAAGTACAGTGGTGATCACTGTGTGTCTTTATTAGTTATTAGTATTATTAGTTACTGTTATTAAGTACAGTGGTGATCACTGTGTGTCTTTATTAGTTATTAGTATTATTAGTTACTGTTATTAAGTACAGTGATGATCACTGTGTGTCTTTATTAGTTATTAGTGTTATTAGTTACTGTTATTAAGTACAGTGGTGATCACTGTGTGTCTTTATTAGTTATTAGTATTATTAGTTACTGTTATTAAGTACAGTGGTGATCACTGTGTGTCTTTATTAGTTATTAGTGTTATTAGTTACTGTTATTAAGTACAGTGGTGATCACTGTGTGTCTTTATTAGTTATTAGTATTATTAGTTGCTGTTATTAAGTACAGTGGTGATCACTGTGTGTCTTTATTAGTTATTAGTATTATTAGTTACTGTTATTAAGTACAGTGATGATCACTGTGTGTCTTTATTAGTTATTAGTGTTATTAGTTACTGTTATTAAGTACAGTGATGATCACTGTGTGTCTTTATTAGTTATTAGTGTTATTAGTTACTGTTATTAAGTACAGTGGTGATCACTGTGTGTCTTTATTAGTTATTATATTATGAGTTCCTGTTATTAAGTACAGTGATGATCACTGTGTGTCTTTATTAGTTATTATGTTATTAGTTACTGTTATTAAGTACAGTGGTGATCACTGTGTGTCTTTATTAGTTATTATGTTATTAGTTACTGTTATTAAGTACAGTGGTGATCACTGTGTGTCTTTATTAGTTATTATGTTATTAGTTACTGTTATTAAGTACAGTGATGATCACTGTGTGTCTTTATTAGTTATTATGTTATTAGTTACTGTTATTAAGTACAGTGATGATCACTGTGTGTCTTTATTAGTTATTATGTTATTAGTTCCTGTTATTAAGTACAGTGGTGATCACTGTGTGTCTTTATTAGTTATTATGTTATTAGTTACTGTTATTAAGTACAGTGATGATCACTGTGTGTCTTTATTAGTTATTATGTTATTAGTTACTGTTATTAAGTACAGTGATGATCACTGTGTGTCTTTATTAGTTATTAGTGTTATTAGTTACTGTTATTAAGTACAGTGGTGATCACTGTGTGTCTTTATTAGTTATTATGTTATTAGTTACTGTTATTAAGTACAGTGATGATCACTGTGTGTCTTTATTAGTTATTATGTTATTAGTCACTGTTATTAAGTACAGTGGTGATCACTGTGTGTCTTTATTAGTTATTAGTGTTATTAGTTACTGTTATTAAGTACAGTGGTGATCACTGTGTGTCTTTATTAGTTATTAGTGTTATTAGTTACTGTTATTAAGTACAGTGGTGATCACTGTGTGTCTTTATTAGTTATTATGTTATTAGTTACTGTTATTAAGTACAGTGGTGATCACTGTGTGTCTTTATTAGTTATTATGTTATTAGTTACTGTTATTAAGTACAGTGGTGATCACTGTGTGTCTTTATTAGTTATTATATTATTAGTTACTGTTATTAAGTACAGTGATGATCACTGTGTGTCTTTATTAGTTATTAGTATTATTAGTTACTGTTATTAAGTACAGTGGTGATCACTGTGTGTCTTTATTAGTTATTATATTATTAGTTACTGTTATTAAGTACAGTGGTGATCACTGTGTGTCTTTATTAGTTATTAGTATTATTAGTTACTGTTATTAAGTACAGTGGTGATCACTGTGTGTCTTTATTAGTTATTAGTATTATTAGTTACTGTTATTAAGTACAGTGGTGATCACTGTGTGTCTTTATTAGTTATTAGTATTATTAGTTACTGTTATTAAGTACAGTGGTGATCACTGTGTGTCTTTATTAGTTATTATATTATTAGTTACTGTTATTAAGTACAGTGGTGATCACTGTGTGTCTTTATTAGTTATTAGTATTATTAGTTACTGTTATTAAGTACAGTGGTGATCACTGTGTGTCTTTATTAGTTATTAGTATTATTAGTTGCTGTTATTAAGTACAGTGGTGATCACTGTGTGTCTTTATTAGTTATTAGTATTATTAGTTACTGTTATTAAGTACAGTGGTGATCACTGTGTGTCTTTATTAGTTATTAGTATTATTAGTTACTGTTATTAAGTACAGTGGTGATCACTGTGTGTCTTTATTAGTTATTAGTATTATTAGTTCCTGTTATTAAGTACAGTGGTGATCACTGTGTGTCTTTATTAGTTATTAGTATTATTAGTTACTGTTATTAAGTACAGTGGTGATCACTGTGTGTCTTTATTAGTTATTAGTATTATTAGTTGCTGTTATTAAGTACAGTGGTGATCACTGTGTGTCTTTATTAGTTATTAGTATTATTAGTTGCTGTTATTAAGTACAGTGGTGATCACTGTGTGTCTTTATTAGTTATTAGTATTATTAGTTACTGTTATTAAGTACAGTGGTGATCACTGTGTGTCTTTATTAGTTATTAGTATTATTAGTTACTGTTATTAAGTACAGTGGTGATCACTGTGTGTCTTTATTAGTTATTAGTATTATTAGTTCCTGTTATTAAGTACAGTGTTGATCACTGTGTGTCTTTATTAGTTATTATATTATTAGTTACTGTTATTAAGTACAGTGATGATCACTGTGTGTCTTTATTAGTTATTAGTATTATTAGTTACTGTTATTAAGTACAGTGATGATCACTGTGTGTCTTTATTAGTTATTAGTGTTATTAGTAACTGTTATTAAGTACAGTGATGATCACTGTGTGTCTTTATTAGTTATTAGTATTATTAGTTCCTGTTATTAAGTACAGTGGTGATCACTGTGTGTCTTTATTAGTTATTAGTGTTATTAGTTACTGTTATTAAGTACAGTGGTGATCACTGTGTGTCTTTATTAGTTATTATGTTATTAGTTGCTGTTATTAAGTACAGTGGTGATCACTGTGTGTCTTTATTAGTTATTAGTATTATTAGTTACTGTTATTAAGTACAGTGGTGATCACTGTGTGTCTTTATTAGTTATTAGTATTATTAGTTACTGTTATTAAGTACAGTGGTGATCACTGTGTGTCTTTATTAGTTATTAGTATTATTAGTTCCTGTTATTAAGTACAGTGTTGATCACTGTGTGTCTTTATTAGTTATTATATTATTAGTTACTGTTATTAAGTACAGTGATGATCACTGTGTGTCTTTATTAGTTATTAGTATTATTAGTTACTGTTATTAAGTACAGTGATGATCACTGTGTGTCTTTATTAGTTATTAGTGTTATTAGTAACTGTTATTAAGTACAGTGATGATCACTGTGTGTCTTTATTAGTTATTAGTATTATTAGTTCCTGTTATTAAGTACAGTGGTGATCACTGTGTGTCTTTATTAGTTATTAGTGTTATTAGTTACTGTTATTAAGTACAGTGGTGATCACTGTGTGTCTTTATTAGTTATTATGTTATTAGTTACTGTTATTAAGTACAGTGGTGATCACTGTGTGTCTTTATTAGTTATTATGTTATTAGTTACTGTTATTAAGTACAGTGATGATCACTGTGTGTCTTTATTAGTTATTATGTTATTAGTTCCTGTTATTAAGTACAGTGGTGATCACTGTGTGTCTTTATTAGTTATTATGTTATTAGTTACTGTTATTAAGTACAGTGATGATCACTGTGTGTCTTTATTAGTTATTAGTGTTATTAGTTACTGTTATTAAGTACAGTGGTGATCACTGTGTGTCTTTATTAGTTATTATGTTATTAGTTACTGTTATTAAGTACAGTGGTGATCACTGTGTGTCTTTATTAGTTATTAGTGTTATTAGTTACTGTTATTAAGTACAGTGGTGATCACTGTGTGTCTTTATTAGTTATTATATTATTAGTTACTGTTATTAAGTACAGTGATGATCACTGTGTGTCTTTATTAGTTATTAGTATTATTAGTTACTGTTATTAAGTACAGTGGTGATCACTGTGTGTCTTTATTAGTTATTATATTATTAGTTACTGTTATTAAGTACAGTGATGATCACTGTGTGTCTTTATTAGTTATTAGTATTATTAGTTACTGTTATTAAGTACAGTGGTGATCACTGTGTGTCTTTATTAGTTATTATATTATTAGTTACTGTTATTAAGTACAGTGGTGATCACTGTGTGTCTTTATTAGTTATTATGTTATTAGTTACTGTTATTAAGTACAGTGGTGATCACTGTGTGTCTTTATTAGTTATTAGTATTATTAGTTACTGTTATTAAGTACAGTGATGATCACTGTGTGTCTTTATTAGTTATTAGTATTATTAGTTACTGTTATTAAGTACAGTGGTGATCACTGTGTGTCTTTATTAGTTATTAGTATTATTAGTTACTGTTATTAAGTACAGTGGTGATCACTGTGTGTCTTTATTAGTTATTAGTATTATTAGTTACTGTTATTAAGTACAGTGATGATCACTGTGTGTCTTTATTAGTTATTAGTATTATTAGTTCCTGTTATTAAGTACAGTGGTGATCACTGTGTGTCTTTATTAGTTATTAGTGTTATTAGTTACTGTTATTAAGTACAGTGGTGATCACTGTGTGTCTTTATTAGTTATTAGTATTATTAGTTACTGTTATTAAGTACAGTGGTGATCACTGTGTGTCTTTATTAGTTATTAGTGTTATTAGTTACTGTTATTAAGTACAGTGGTGATCACTGTGTGTCTTTATTAGTTATTATATTATTAGTTACTGTTATTAAGTACAGTGATGATCACTGTGTGTCTTTATTAGTTATTAGTATTATTAGTTACTGTTATTAAGTACAGTGGTGATCACTGTGTGTCTTTATTAGTTATTAGTATTATTAGTTACTGTTATTAAGTACAGTGGTGATCACTGTGTGTCTTTATTAGTTATTAGTGTTATTAGTTACTGTTATTAAGTACAGTGGTGATCACTGTGTGTCTTTATTAGTTATTAGTATTATTAGTTACTGTTATTAAGTACAGTGATGATCACTGTGTCTTTATTAGTTATTATATTATTAGTTACTGTTATTAAGTACAGTGATGATCACTGTGTGTCTTTATTAGTTATTAGTATTATTAGTTCCTGTTATTAAGTACAGTGGTGATCACTGTGTGTCTTTATTAGTTATTAGTATTATTAGTTACTGTTATTAAGTACAGTGGTGATCACTGTGTGTCTTTATTAGTTATTAGTATTATTAGTTACTGTTATTAAGTACAGTGATGATCACTGTGTGTCTTTATTAGTTATTAGTATTATTAGTTACTGTTATTAAGTACAGTGGTGATCACTGTGTGTCTTTATTAGTTATTAGTGTTATTAGTTACTGTTATTAAGTACAGTGATGATCACTGTGTGTCTTTATTAGTTATTAGTGTTATTAGTTACTGTTATTAAGTACAGTGGTGATCACTGTGTCTTTATTAGTTATTAGTATTATTAGTTACTGTTATTAAGTACAGTGATGATCACTGTGTGTCTTTATTAGTTATTAGTGTTATTAGTTACTGTTATTAAGTACAGTGGTGATCACTGTGTGTCTTTATTAGTTATTATGTTATTAGTTACTGTTATTAAGTACAGTGGTGATCACTGTGTGTCTTTATTAGTTATTAGTATTATTAGTTACTGTTATTAAGTACAGTGATGATCACTGTGTGTCTTTATTAGTTATTAGTGTTATTAGTTACTGTTATTAAGTACAGTGGTGATCACTGTGTGTCTTTATTAGTTATTAGTGTTATTAGTTACTGTTATTAAGTACAGTGGTGATCACTGTGTGTCTTTATTAGTTATTAGTAGTTATTAGTTACTGTTATTAAGTACAGTGATGATCACTGTGTGTCTTTATTAGTTATTAGTGTTATTAGTTACTGTTATTAAGTACAGTGATGATCACTGTGTGTCTTTATTAGTTATTAGTGTTATTAGTTACTGTTATTAAGTACAGTGGTGATCACTGTGTGTCTTTATTAGTTATTAGTGTTATTAGTTACTGTTATTAAGTACAGTGGTGATCACTGTGTGTCTTTATTAGTTATTAGTGTTATTAGTTACTGTTATTAAGTACAGTGGATGATCACTGTGTGTCTTTATTAGTTATTATGTTATTAGTTACTGTTATTAAGTACAGTGGTGATCACTGTGTGTCTTTATTAGTTATTAGTGTTATTAGTTACTGTTATTAAGTACAGTGGTGATCACTGTGTGTCTTTATTAGTTATTATGTTATTAGTTACTGTTATTAAGTACAGTGGTGATCACTGTGTGTCTTTATTAGTTATTATGTTATTAGTTACTGTTATTAAGTACAGTGGTGATCACTGTGTGTCTTTATTAGTTATTATGTTATTAGTTACTGTTATTAAGTACAGTGGTGATCACTGTGTGTCTTTATTAGTTATTAGTGTTATTAGTTACTGTTATTAAGTACAGTGGTGATCACTGTGTGTCTTTATTAGTTATTAGTATTATTAGTTACTGTTATTAAGTACAGTGGTGATCACTGTGTGTCTTTATTAGTTATTATGTTATTAGTTACTGTTATTAAGTACAGTGGTGATCACTGTGTGTCTTTATTAGTTATTAGTATTATTAGTTACTGTTATTAAGTACAGTGATGATCACTGTGTGTCTTTATTAGTTATTAGTATTATTAGTTCCTGTTATTAAGTACAGTGGTGATCACTGTGTGTCTTTATTAGTTATTAGTATTATTAGTTACTGTTATTAAGTACAGTGGTGATCACTGTGTGTCTTTATTAGTTATTAGTATTATTAGTTACTGTTATTAAGTACAGTGATGATCACTGTGTGTCTTTATTAGTTATTAGTATTATTAGTTCCTGTTATTAAGTACAGTGGTGATCACTGTGTGTCTTTATTAGTTATTAGTGTTATTAGTTACTGTTATTAAGTACAGTGGTGATCACTGTGTGTCTTTATTAGTTATTAGTATTATTAGTTACTGTTATTAAGTACAGTGATGATCACTGTGTGTCTTTATTAGTTATTAGTGTTATTAGTTACTGTTATTAAGTACAGTGGTGATCACTGTGTGTCTTTATTAGTTATTAGTATTATTAGTTACTGTTATTAAGTACAGTGATGATCACTGTGTGTCTTTATTAGTTATTAGTATTATTAGTTCCTGTTATTAAGTACAGTGGTGATCA
>JAFEUB010001379.1:27500-38363 GCA_024529925.1 Ophthalmolycus amberensis | reverse complement strand
TAACCAAACGCAACAGTGAGCGCGACTAAAGAGACAAAATAAGAGACTTCCGGTCAAATAGAACGGCCTTCAAAATAAACGTAATGAATAAAGTTATTGATCAGGTTCTAGTTATTTTAATGATAAACCAGCAGCATAGTTCCACGTGATCAGATTATATTATATATATATATATATATATTATATTTCACTGCAGACTTTCATCTGATTCACAAGCTGTGAAATATAGAAATAAGATGTAATCTGTAAAATACTAATATATATATATATATATATAATATATAAAATGCACATGTCTCTAATCTGACTTTTAATTTATGAAATAAAACAAATTATATTTTTACTAATAAAGATATTTTTTTCTCTGCAGGTCGACTTTTTCGATTTCTTTCAACATTATAAAATATATTTCTTATTATAATAAACATGTTCTTGTTATCAGAACATTTATTTCCATTTCACAATATATATATATACATATGTATTAGCGGACAGTACACAGGCTACTGTGGGCCGTAGCCTACGCCAAACAAACAGTCAACATCAGTGGCGGCTGGTCAATAGAGGGCCATGGGGCATGGCCCCACCATGAGCCACACAAAAAAAAAGAAAAAAAAAAAAAAAATTATAATAATCATAAATTATACAAATTGTCAATATTTGTGTTTTTGAACTGTGGAATGTACCCAGTAATGTGTGTAAAATATGATATCTGCGCAAAATATATGCTTTTCCTGCTCGTCCTCTCCGCCTGTGTGCTCTCTGCTCGTGCTCTCTGTCTGTGTGCGCGACACTCTGAGAACGCGCAGCTAGGGGGGCCTGATCGTTTTGGCCCAAAAGAGACGGGTCTATGAAGCAGTTTAGCCAATTGCTGATTCAAGATATAAATGAGTGACATACAATTTAGCCAATCAGCGCCCTCAAATAGATTCAGCTTGGGGCTAGAACGATCAGGCCCCCCTCGCTGTGCGTTCTCGTCAGGAGAAGTCTCTACGCGCGAGCGCCAGCGCGAGCACTCCTCCAAGACCCGTTTGAGAGGAGAACTTCGGCGGAGATTCTGCAGCCAAAGAGCTGATATCAGATCAGCCTGACCTCACAATCAGATAGCAGACTACATGCGAAGCTTCACTAGCTGTACACCAGACAGGTTTGGCTAGCTGGATGACGTCATGCTAATCATTTATTTAGCTTTTTTAAAACAACGGGGACGGATCCAGCACGGACAGTTACGGGAGTGAGGAGGTAAGGAAACATGAGAACACCAGGACACACATGGAGAACTCTGTCAAGCTACATATTCGGCAAAGTGAACATATTTTCTTCTACATAGCCTCAGTCTCATCTGCTTAACTTGGTCATGGAGGCATCAACATGTAATAGAGATGTTTAAATTAACAGGTCAAACTCATCATAGCTTAATTTAACATCAGTATTCATAATTACACTTCATGTTTACTTCTCCTGATCTTTACCTCCTATAACAAGGTCCATAGGGGCATCTCAATAAATAAACATGTTATATTATATTATATAAGTGTTATTTACTGATTGTTTTCGTGTTGGAATACATGTTAAATATTTAACTGCCAAGTAATAATGAGTGTTTGATACTTACATTTTTTTTGCATTAAATCATACTGGGATGTTTGCTGAAATTGATAAGATGGCCCTACCTAGAACATTTTCCACCAGCCGCCACTGGTCAACATCGTTAACGTTCTCTAACATCCTTAACCATCTCTCCCGGTCCTGGACTAACTCTCCCGGTCCTGGACTAACTCTCCCGGTCCTGGACTAACTCTCCCAGTTACCTGCACAAACAACAACCTCCCACAAGGCATGAGGCCTTCACTGACCTCCGTAAATGCCATAACCAATGTTAGATAACATCTTAGCAACAACAACTTTTCTGTAAACACAATAACACCTAACATAACAGGTTGACATATGTCACTCAGTCCGTTACAATATATATATATATATATATATATATATATATATATATATAATATATATATATATATATATATATATATATATGTTTATACAATTCTATTTAATTTATTGTTATTACTAAATATCATACTTTGGAGTTTTTTCTGGTCATAATAACATATCGTTTGATGTCATAATGTTCCTGAAACATTAATGTTTGATGTTATTTATGTTTAAATTCATTATTGGTTCTAAATGTTTATATTTGGTTGTACTTCCCAGCATGCACTGGGGTAGCTGTCTCTTGTTGATTATTTTAATAATATCAGTTTGTTTATCATATAACCAGCTCAGCTGTTCTGATTTCAGTATTAAATTCATCTAAAACCAGATTAGGGTTATTGATTACAATGCATTGATTATGTAGGTGACACACGGATCACGTGACCAGCCCTTTGACCCCCTCTCGCGAGACGTGACGTGATACTCGCGAGATCATCTGCTCCAACCTATCGGCTCGAGAAACTGAAGACAATCTGCTCGTTTCTGCGGTAAGTGGCCGATTAACGGCGCGCGTGCATGACACAGACAGACAGAGGGTGTGCATGTGGGCTGGGGGGGGGGGGGGGGGCGTGTGCACGCGCGCGCCCGCGGTGCGTGTAGGTGAATGAGGACGTGCGTGTTACTGGATGTGAATGAGATGGAGGAGGATGGAGGAGGCTGCAGCCGATAACGGGCGCGATGCCACGTGCACGCGCGGAGCTGTATTGTGGTTTGGTCGCGCGGGTGTCCTGTTTCCGGTGTGTGTGTGTATGAGTGTGTGTGTTCTAGTTGTCATGGAGGTCTCTCTGTGTGTTCTAGTTGTCATGGAGGTCTCCTCTCTATGTGTTCTCGTTGTCATGGAGGTCTCCTCTCTATGTGTTCTCGTTGTCATGGAGGTCTCTCTATGTGTTCTAGTTGTCATGGAGGTCTCCTCTCTATGTGTTCTAGGTGTCATGGAGGTCTCTCTCTCTCTATGTGTTCTAGTTGTCATGGAGGTCTCTCTCTATGTGTTCTAGTTGTCATGGAGGTCTCTGTGTGTTCTAGGTGTCATGGAGGTCTCCTCTATGTGTTCTAGGTGTCATGGAGGTCTCTCTATGTGTTCTAGGTGTCATGGAGGTCTCCTCTATGTGTTCTAGGTGTCATGGAGGTCTCTCTCTATGTGTTCTAGGTGTCATGGAGGTCTCTCTCTATGTGTTCTAGGTGTCATGGAGGTCTCGTCTATGTGTTCTAGGTGTCATGGAGGTCTCCTCTCTATGTGTTCTCGTTGTCATGGAGGTCTCTCTATGTGTTCTAGTTGTCATGGAGGTCTCCTCTCTATGTGTTCTAGGTTGTCATGGAGGTCTCTCTCTCTCTATGTGTTCTAGTTGTCATGGATGGTCTCTCTCTATGTGTTCTAGTTGTCATGGAGGTCTCTCTATGTGTTCTAGGTGTCATGGAGGTCTCCTCTCTATGTGTTCTAGGTGTCATGGAGGTCTCTGTGTTCTAGTTGTCATGGAGGTCTCTATGTGTTCTAGGTGTCATGGAGGTCTCTATGTGTTCTAGGTGTCATGGAGGTCTCTCTATCTGTTCTAGGTGTCATGGAGGTCTCTATGTGTTCTAGGTGTCATGGAGGTGTCTCTCTGTGAGTTCTAGGTGTTCTAGGTGTCATGGAGGTCTCTATGTGTTCTAGGTGTCATGAGGTGTCTCTCTATGTGTTCTAGGTGTCATGGAGGTCTCTATGTGTTCTAGGTGTCATGGAGGTGTCTCTCTATGTGTTCTAGGTGTCATGGAGGTCTCTATGTGTTCTAGGTGTCATGGAGGTCTCTCTCTATGTGTTCTAGTTGTCATGGAGGTCTCTCTATGTGTTCTAGGTGTCATGGAGGTCTCTCTCGATGTGTTCTAGGTGTCATGGAGGTCTCTCTCTCTCTATGTGTTCTAGGTGTCATGGAGGTCTCACTATGTGTTCTAGTTGTGATGGAGGTCTCTCTCTGTGTTCTAGGTGTCATGGAGGTCTCTCTCTCGCTATGTGTTCTAGGTGTCATGGAGGTCTCTCTCTATGTGTTCTAGTTGTCATGGAGGTCTCTATGTGTTCTAGGTGTCATGGAGGTCTCTCTCTATGTGTTCTAGTTGTCATGGAGGTCTCTCTCTATGTGTTCTAGGTGTCATGGAGGTCTCTCTCTCTATGTGTTCTAGGTGTCATGGAGGTCTCACTATGTGTTCTAGTTGTCATGGAGGTCTCTCTCTGTGTTCTAGTGTCATGGAGGTCTCTCTCTCGCGTATGGTTCTAGGTGTCATGGAGGTCTCTATGTGTTCTAGGTGTCATGGAGGTCTCTCTATGTGTTATAGGTGTCATGGAGGTCTCCTCTCTATGTGTTCTAGGTGTCAGGAGGTCTCTCTGTGTCTAGTTGTCATGGAGGTCTCATAGTGTTCTAGGTGTCATGGAGGTCTCTCTATGTGTTCTAGGTGTCATGGAGGTCTCTCTATGTGTCTAGGTGTCATGGAGGTCTCTATGTGTTCTAGGTGTCATGGACGGTGTCTCTCTATGAGTTCTAGGTGTCATGGAGGTCTCTATGTGTTTAAGGTGTCATGGAGGTCTCTATGTGTTCTAGGTGTCATGGAGGTCTCTCTATGTGTTCTAGGTGTCATGGAGGTCTCTCTGTGTGTTCTAGGTGTCATGGAGGTCTCCTCTATGTGTTCTAGGTGTCATGGAGGTCTCTCTATGTGTTCTAGGTGTCATGGAGGTCTCTCTGTGTGTTCTAGGTGTCATGGAGGTCTCGTCTATGTGTTCTAGGTGTCATGGAAGTCTCGTCTCTGTGTGTTATAGGTGTCATGGAGGTCTCACTATGTGTTCCTAGGTGTCATGGAGGTTCTCTATGTGTTCTCGGTGTCATGGAGGTCTCTCTATGTGTTCTAGGTGTCATGGAGGTCTCTATGTGTTCTAGGTGTCATGGAGGTCTCTCTATGTGTTCTAGGTGTCATGGAGGTCTCGCTGTGTGTTCTAGGTGTTCATGGAGGTCTCGCTATGTGTTCTAGGTGTCATGGAGGTCTCTCTATGTGTTCTAGGTGTCATGGAGGTCTCTCTATGTGTCTAGGTGTCATGGAGGTCTCGCTGTGTGTTCTAGGTGTCATGGAGTCTCGCTATGTGTTCTAGGTGTCATGGAGGTCTCTCTATGTGTTCTAGGTGTCATGGAGGTCTCTTCTCTATGTGTTCTAGGTGTCATGGAGGTCTCTCTGTGTGTTCAAGGTGTCATGGAGGTCTGTGTGTTCTAGGTGTCATGGAGGTCTCTATGTGTTCTAGGTGTCATGGAAGTCTCGTCTCTATGTGTTCTAGGTGTCATGGAGGTCTCTCTCTATGTGTTCTAGGTGTCATGGAGTCTCTCTGTGTGTTCTAGGTGTCATGGAGGTCTCTCTGTGTGTTCTAGGTGTCATGGAGGTCTCTCTATGTGTTCTAGGTGTCATGGAGGTCTCTCTGTGTTCTAGGTGTCATGGAGGTCTCGCTATGTGTTCTAGGTGTCATGGAGGTCTCTCTATGTGTTCTAGGTGTCATGGAGGTCTCTCTGTGTGTTCTAGGTGTCATGGAGGTCTCTATGTGTTCTAGGTGTCATGGAGGTCTCTCTATGTGTTCTAGGTGTCATGGAGGTCTCTCTGTGTGTTCTAGGTGTCATGGAGGTCTCGTCTATGTGTTCTAGGTGTCATGGAGTCTCGTCTCTGTGTGTCTAGGTGTCATGGAGGTCTCACTATGTGTTCTAGGTTCATGGAGGTCTCTATGTGTTCTAGGTGTCATGGAGGTCTCTCTATGTGTTTAGTGTCATGGAGGTCTCTATGTTTCTAGGTGTCATGGAGGTCTCTATGTGTTCTAGGTGTCATGAGGTCTCGCTGTGTGTTCTAGGTGTCATGGAGGTCTCGCTATGTGTTCTAGGTGTCATGGAGGTCTCTCTATGTGTTCTAGGTGTCATGGAGGTCCTCTCTATGTGTCTAGGTGTCATGGAGGTCTCGCTGTGTGTTCTAGGTGTCATGGAGGTCTCGCTATGTGTTCTAGGTGTCATGGAGGTCTCTCTATGTGTTTCTAGGTGTCATGGAGGTCTCTCTCTATATGTTCTAGGTGTCATGGAGGTCTCGTGCTCTCATGTGTTTCATGTGTTCTCTAGGTGTGTGGGGGGTCTCTGTGTGTTCAAGGTGTCATGGAGGTCTCTCTGTGTGTTCTAGGTGTCATGTAGGTCTCTGTGTTCTAGGTGTCATGGACTCTCTCTGTCTCTATGTGTCTCTATGGTGTCATGGAGGTCTCTCTCTATGTGTTCTAGGTGTCATGGAGGTCTCTCTGTGTGTTCTAGGTGTCATGGAGGTCTCTCTGTGTGTTCTTGTGTGATGTCATGGAGGTCTCTCTATGTGTTCTCTGAGGTGTCATGGAGGTCTCTCTATGTGTTCTAAGGTGTCATGGAGGTCTCTCTGTGTGTTCTAGGTGTCATGGAGGTCTCTCTATGTGTTCTAGGTGTCATGGAGGTCTCTCTCATTGTGTTCTAGGTGTCATGGAGGTCTCTATGTGTTCTAGGTGTCATGGAAGTCTCGTCTCTATGTGTTCTAGGTGTCATGGAGGTCTCTCTGTGTGTTCTAGGTGTCATGGAGGTCTCTCTGTGTGTTCTAGGTGTCATGGAGGTCTCTCTATGTGTTCTAGGTGTCATGGAGGTCTCTCTATGTGTTCTAGGTGTCATGGAGGTCTCTCTATGTGTTCTAGGTGTCATGGAGGTCTCGTCTCACAGCCTCGTCCTGCTGCAGCAGCTCAACGTTCAGAGAGAGTTCGGCTTTTTGTGCGACTGCACCGTCGCCATCGGAAACGTTTATTTCAAAGCTCACCGAGCCGTGCTGGCAGCCTTCTCCAACTACTTCAAGATGATCTTCATCCACCAGACCAGGTCAGGGGGGTCTCTGTAGACCAGGTCGGGAGGGTCTCTGTAACTGTAGTCCAGGTCAGGGGGGTCTCTGTAGACCAGGTCAGGCGGGTCTCTGTAACTGTAGACCAGATCAGGAGTGTCTCTGTAGACCAGGTTGGGAGGGTCTCTGTAACTGTAGACCAGATCAGGAGTGTCTCTGTAGACCAGGTCATGGGGTCTCTGTAACTGTAGACCAGGTCAGGGGGGTCTCTGTAGACCAGGTCAGGCGGGTCTCTAACTGTAGACCAGATCAGGAGTGTCTCTGTAGACCAGGTTGGGAGGGTCTCTGTAACTGTAGACCAGGTCAGGAGGATCTCTGAGACCTTGTCCCTGTGTCTGTCCTCAGTGAGTGTATAAAGATCCAGCCTACTGACATCCAGCCCGACGTCTTCAGCTACCTGCTGCACGTCATGTACACCGGCATGTGTCCCAAACAACCGGTGGACCAGAGCCGGTTGCAGGACGGCATCAAGTTCCTTCACGCCTACCAGCTGTGCCGGAAACCCGGCGAGGGCGCCGCCACCGACGGCGCCGCGGACATGGTCCGCATGTCCAACCTGTACGGCATCCAGATCTCCTCCCAGCTGGCCAACAAGGAGGCGGCCGGAGTCCCCAAGACCACCGCGGTGTCCCGGGGGACCCCCGAGGACGGACGCTCCACCGGCCGGGGGAGGCGGTCCCACTCCCAGCTGGCCCTTGCCGTCGGACTGGAGGGGATCCCGTCGGACCGCCAGACCTCGGCGCTACGCAACGTCTGCTCCGTGGCATCCGGAGACGACTCGGACGTATCCGGACGCATCAAGCATGAGCGGGTGGAGGAGGAGGAGGAGGAGGAGGAGGAGGAGGAGGGAGAGGACGGCGGCGGCGGCGGCGAGGAGGTTCCTGAAGGTGCGGGGTCTCCGTCTCAGGGTAGCAGTCCTAATCAGAGTCTCCTGTTCAAAGACCGGGTCCTGGTCCTGCTGTGTCCTCGCTGTGGAGAGCGCTGCTCGTCCCCCGAGGACCTGCGGGAGCACCTGTTCAGCCACACCGCCCTCGACCCCGCTCGGCTGATGGACGCCGGCGTGGAGGAGGAGGGTCCGGCGGGAGTCCAGGAGCAGCTGGACGCCGGGTGTCTGGAGGAGGCCCTGAGGCAGAGCCAGGCGCTCGCCAACCAGCTGGCTGCAGAGCTAAGGAGGAGCAGAGCGATCGGCGGTGGCAGTCCAACCCTCGCCGTCCTGCACTCCCGTAAACGTAAGATCGCCTGCGCCGTCTGCAGCCTGCGGTTCTCCCACAAGTCTCAGCTGCAGGAGCACATGTACGCCCACACGCGCAAACCGTCCCGCTACCACCGCTACAACCGCCTCTGCAGCCAGCTCTTCCAGGCCTCCGCCCACTTCTGCGACGCCGCCACCGCCGAACCCGGGGGCGGAGCCTCGTCCGCTGCCGCACTCTCCGAGGAGGTCAACAGGGACGCTCAGGACAACGGCAGCTCCTGCTACTCGCTGGACTCGGAGGTCTCACAGGAGAGCGTGGACGGCGTGCCGGTGGAGTGATGTCATCCGGCGCTCGTTGTCCTCTGAGCTGCTGTCTGCTGGTCTGCTAACCTGTGCAGGTGTGCGTGTGGGAATCAGTCACGTGATCCGTTGATCGACAGGAAATTAATCAGCAACTATTTATGAAACACCATTTGAGTGTTTGAGTAATTATTTTAAGAAACAAATCTTCGGTTTCTTTGTGAATATTTATGTTTTTCTACGATGACGAACTGAATCTTTGGACTTTTTTCTTATTGATCAGATGAATCAATAATGACGTCATCGGTTGGTAGAATCCTGATCTTCCACACTCGCCAGCGGACAGTGAACGCCTCACCGATGAGTCTCTGACGATGTGTTCAAATGTTTCCTGTTAATGTGAAGGTGTGTCGTCGTGTCTTTAGACCAAGAAGGACTTTTATTGTGAAAAGACGCAGCAGTGCCTTCCTGTGGTGGTGTTGATGGTGGTGATGGTTGTTTGTGTCGTTTCCATCAGTAAATTAAAGCTTCATGACAATCTGAAGAGTAGAAACAAAGTTTACCAGCTTTTTATAACCCCCCCCCCCCTTAAAGGACCACACCACTGTTAATAAATATAAATATAATTGATCAGTATTTAATTATTGTTATTATTAGAGAGCTATGAACCAATAAAAACAGGAAGTGGTCACATGCTGATGGAATGATTTACGAGTGAAAACGTTGACTTTATTTTGAAAGGGTTCCCAGTGGATGGAGGTGTGTTCTGGCCCTTTAAGGTGGAGTCACATGACCAGCGTTCATTGATTATTGATTGGTGAATGTTCATCGTGGTCTCACTGTAAAATAAAATCAAAACAGGAAGTTTTGTACATAAACGTCTGTTTATTTTTTCATTGATGGATCAATAAAGTCTTATTTTTTTCCACCAATCAGAAGATAGAACTGTTGAAACGTCGCTGGTTCAAAGTGAAGACGTGATGATGTGACGTGTGAGTGATGTGGGTACATCCCAAGTCTCTTAATTCTCATTTCCTCGCTCCTCGCTCGAACCGGAAGTTCTGCGCTGCCATATTGACGGCCGTCCCAAAGCTCTTATTTAGCTCTGAGGAGGGAGGAGAGAGGAGGGAGGAGGGAGGAGCCATGAGCGAGCACCCACGAGAACAGACTTCCAGGAAGTGTTTTAACGGCCGACACGCCCCCTCATTGTTCAGTCATGTGATTGGACGCTGCAGCCGATCGGATTGATGAGATTTTTTTCAACATGTAAACCAGGGTCTTAAACTCATCTTCTCTGGACCACATCAGCATCACGGTCCTCAAAGGGCCGGTTGTAACTGTAAGACTGTAACTAACTTCTCCTAACATATTGTTAAATAACTCTCTGCATTTGATTATTGTTTATTCAAGTGTAGAAATATTGTACATGCAGTTATATAAATGAAAAATATATTTAATCACATTTCTGTTATAACATAAATCATTTTAATTGAGGGTTAAGAAACCCACATTACTCTATCAAAGATGAAACTATTAAAGAAAATAACAAAGACAAATATCAAACAAGTTATTACATTAACTTTGTTCAAAGCTGTTTGTGTCACCTCTCTGCATCACTAATGTTCCTCCCTGTCGTCGTCCTCACTGAGAGTCAGGTCTGATAAACATGGATCGATGCTCTGTATCCGTGTTGTCTGTGCTTTCATCAACAGCTAATGAAAAACACAAGTACCTGCTCGTCTCTTAGCTAGCTGTGTTGTTAGATTGCTGCTAGTTCATGAACTCGGTCTGCGATGGTGTTTCTTCACAAACTGACATTTGTAAAAGTCTGTATCTGGTCGGAGCACTGCTCACATACCTTCAGCATGCACTGGGCTGTAGCTGTGTAAATATATTCTGCTGTGATTGCAGTCTGCCTTTTAATTCTTGGACAGTTTGATGTTTTTCTTGGAGGCTAAATTTAGCTCCGTGTTTGGTGTCAAAATGCCGACGTGAATTGTATCCTTCATCACCGACACGCCTCATAACACAGAAGACAGACCCGTTTTTCTCCTTGAAGCACAAACATGTATTCACTTTCCCATCTTTCATTACATTTTCTTCCCTCTGCATCAATGTTTCTCTTCGTGGACATTTTGGGATTATTTGTCGATCTTTTTCAATCGTTGGAAAACCTCTTTTCGGGCTGTTGCCTCTCCTGTCCACCTGTTGTGATAGTTTTAATGTCGGGACACAGACAACATACTATCTCATAATTTCAACTTTCTATCTCATCATTTCGACCATGGGGATACTTTTATTTTCAAGTCTAACTTTTAATTATTTTTTTTTGTTGTTTTTGCTGGCGGATTCGCGGGCCACATAAAATGACGTGGCGGGCCGAATTCGGCCCGCGGGCCTTGAGTTTGACACGTGTGCTGTAAACAGTGAAGACGATCACAGATTAAACTCTAGTTTATATTTGATTAGGTTTCTGATTCAACATC
>JAFEUB010001379.1:0-25000 GCA_024529925.1 Ophthalmolycus amberensis | reverse complement strand
ATTAGTTATTAGTATTATTAGTTACTGTTATTAAGTACAGTGGTGATCACTGTGTGTCTTTATTAGTTATTAGTATTATTAGTTACTGTTATTAAGTACAGTGGTGATCACTGTGTGTCTTTATTAGTTATTAGTATTATTAGTTACTGTTATTAAGTACAGTGGTGATCACTGTGTGTCTTTATTAGTTATTAGTATTATTAGTTACTGTTATTAAGTACAGTGGTGATCACTGTGTGTCTTTATTAGTTATTAGTATTATTAGTTACTGTTATTAAGTACAGTGGTGATCACTGTGTGTCTTTATTAGTTATTAGTATTATTAGTTACTGTTATTAAGTACAGTGGTGATCACTGTGTGTCTTTATTAGTTATTAGTATTATTAGTTACTGTTATTAAGTACAGTGATGATCACTGTGTGTCTTTATTAGTTATTAGTATTATTAGTTACTGTTATTAAGTACAGTGATGATCACTGTGTGTCTTTATTAGTTATTATATTATTAGTTACTGTTATTAAGTACAGTGGTGATCACTGTGTGTCTTTATTAGTTATTATATTATTAGTTACTGTTATTAAGTACAGTGGTGATCACTGTGTGTCTTTATTAGTTATTAGTATTATTAGTTACTGTTATTAAGTACAGTGGTGATCACTGTGTGTCTTTATTAGTTATTAGTATTATTAGTTACTGTTATTAAGTACAGTGGTGATCACTGTGTGTCTTTATTAGTTATTAGTATTATTAGTTACTGTTATTAAGTACAGTGGTGATCACTGTGTGTCTTTATTAGTTATTAGTATTATTAGTTACTGTTATTAAGTACAGTGGTGATCACTGTGTGTCTTTATTAGTTATTATATTATTAGTTACTGTTATTAAGTACAGTGGTGATCACTGTGTGTCTTTATTAGTTATTAGTATTATTAGTTACTGTTATTAAGTACAGTGGTGATCACTGTGTGTCTTTATTAGTTATTATATTATTAGTTACTGTTATTAAGTACAGTGGTGATCACTGTGTGTCTTTATTAGTTATTAGTATTATTAGTTACTGTTATTAAGTACAGTGATGATCACTGTGTGTCTTTATTAGTTATTAGTATTATTAGTTACTGTTATTAAGTACAGTGGTGATCACTGTGTGTCTTTATTAGTTATTAGTATTATTAGTTACTGTTATTAAGTACAGTGGTGATCACTGTGTGTCTTTATTAGTTATTAGTATTATTAGTTACTGTTATTAAGTACAGTGGTGATCACTGTGTGTCTTTATTAGTTATTAGTATTATTAGTTACTGTTATTAAGTACAGTGATGATCACTGTGTGTCTTTATTAGTTATTAGTATTATTAGTTACTGTTATTAAGTACAGTGGTGATCACTGTGTGTCTTTATTAGTTATTAGTATTATTAGTTACTGTTATTAAGTACAGTGATGATCACTGTGTGTCTTTATTAGTTATTAGTATTATTAGTTACTGTTATTAAGTACAGTGGTGATCACTGTGTGTCTTTATTAGTTATTATATTATTAGTTACTGTTATTAAGTACAGTGGTGATCACTGTGTGTCTTTATTAGTTATTATATTATTAGTTACTGTTATTAAGTACAGTGGTGATCACTGTGTGTCTTTATTAGTTATTAGTATTATTAGTTACTGTTATTAAGTACAGTGGTGATCACTGTGTGTCTTTATTAGTTATTATATTATTAGTTACTGTTATTAAGTACAGTGGTGATCACTGTGTGTCTTTATTAGTTATTAGTATTATTAGTTACTGTTATTAAGTACAGTGGTGATCACTGTGTGTCTTTATTAGTTATTAGTATTATTAGTTACTGTTATTAAGTACAGTGGTGATCACTGTGTGTCTTTATTAGTTATTAGTATTATTAGTTACTGTTATTAAGTACAGTGATGATCACTGTGTGTCTTTATTAGTTATTAGTGTTATTAGTTACTGTTATTAAGTACAGTGATGATCACTGTGTGTCTTTATTAGTTATTAGTATTATTAGTTACTGTTATTAAGTACAGTGGTGATCACTGTGTGTCTTTATTAGTTATTATATTATTAGTTACTGTTATTAAGTACAGTGGTGATCACTGTGTGTCTTTATTAGT
The DNA here is from genome assembly GCA_024529925.1 of Ophthalmolycus amberensis. NCBI lineage: Eukaryota > Metazoa > Chordata > Actinopteri > Perciformes > Zoarcidae > Ophthalmolycus > Ophthalmolycus amberensis. The sequence continues at coordinate 22,867 of JAFEUB010001379.1, read as the reverse complement.
TATTAGTATTATTAGTTACTGTTATTAAGTACAGTGATGATCACTGTGTGTCTTTATTAGTTATTAGTATTATTAGTTACTGTTATTAAGTACAGTGGTGATCACTGTGTGTCTTTATTAGTTATTAGTATTATTAGTTACTGTTATTAAGTACAGTGGTGATCACTGTGTGTCTTTATTAGTTATTAGTATTATTAGTTACTGTTATTAAGTACAGTGGTGATCACTGTGTGTCTTTATTAGTTATTAGTATTATTAGTTACTGTTATTAAGTACAGTGGTGATCACTGTGTGTCTTTATTAGTTATTAGTATTATTAGTTACTGTTATTAAGTACAGTGGTGATCACTGTGTGTCTTTATTAGTTATTAGTATTATTAGTTACTGTTATTAAGTACAGTGGTGATCACTGTGTGTCTTTATTAGTTATTAGTATTATTAGTTACTGTTATTAAGTACAGTGGTGATCACTGTGTGTCTTTATTAGTTATTAGTATTATTAGTTACTGTTATTAAGTACAGTGGTGATCACTGTGTGTCTTTATTAGTTATTATGTTATTAGTTACTGTTATTAAGTACAGTGGTGATCACTGTGTGTCTTTATTAGTTATTAGTATTATTAGTTACTGTTATTAAGTACAGTGGTGATCACTGTGTGTCTTTATTAGTTATTATGTTATTAGTTACTGTTATTAAGTACAGTGGTGATCACTGTGTGTCTTTATTAGTTATTAGTATTATTAGTTACTGTTATTAAGTACAGTGGTGATCACTGTGTGTCTTTATTAGTTATTAGTATTATTAGTTACTGTTATTAAGTACAGTGGTGATCACTGTGTGTCTTTATTAGTTATTAGTATTATTAGTTACTGTTATTAAGTACAGTGGTGATCACTGTGTGTCTTTATTAGTTATTAGTATTATTAGTTACTGTTATTAAGTACAGTGGTGATCACTGTGTGTCTTTATTAGTTATTATATTATTAGTTACTGTTATTAAGTACAGTGGTGATCACTGTGTGTCTTTATTAGTTATTATATTATTAGTTACTGTTATTAAGTACAGTGGTGATCACTGTGTGTCTTTATTAGTTATTAGTATTATTAGTTACTGTTATTAAGTACAGTGGTGATCACTGTGTGTCTTTATTAGTTATTAGTGTTATTAGTTACTGTTATTAAGTACAGTGGTGATCACTGTGTGTCTTTATTAGTTATTAGTATTATTAGTTACTGTTATTAAGTACAGTGATGATCACTGTGTGTCTTTATTAGTTATTAGTATTATTAGTTACTGTTATTAAGTACAGTGGTGATCACTGTGTGTCTTTATTAGTTATTAGTATTATTAGTTACTGTTATTAAGTACAGTGGTGATCACTGTGTGTCTTTATTAGTTATTAGTATTATTAGTTACTGTTATTAAGTACAGTGGTGATCACTGTGTGTCTTTATTAGTTATTAGTATTATTAGTTACTGTTATTAAGTACAGTGGTGATCACTGTGTGTCTTTATTAGTTATTAGTATTATTAGTTACTGTTATTAAGTACAGTGGTGATCACTGTGTGTCTTTATTAGTTATTATATTATTAGTTACTGTTATTAAGTACAGTGGTGATCACTGTGTGTCTTTATTAGTTATTAGTATTATTAGTTACTGTTATTAAGTACAGTGGTGATCACTGTGTGTCTTTATTAGTTATTAGTATTATTAGTTACTGTTATTAAGTACAGTGGTGATCACTGTGTGTCTTTATTAGTTATTAGTATTATTAGTTACTGTTATTAAGTACAGTGGTGATCACTGTGTGTCTTTATTAGTTATTAGTATTATTAGTTACTGTTATTAAGTACAGTGGTGATCACTGTGTGTCTTTATTAGTTATTAGTATTATTAGTTACTGTTATTAAGTACAGTGGTGATCACTGTGTGTCTTTATTAGTTATTAGTATTATTAGTTACTGTTATTAAGTACAGTGGTGATCACTGTGTGTCTTTATTAGTTATTAGTATTATTAGTTACTGTTATTAAGTACAGTGGTGATCACTGTGTGTCTTTATTAGTTATTAGTATTATTAGTTACTGTTATTAAGTACAGTGGTGATCACTGTGTGTCTTTATTAGTTATTAGTATTATTAGTTACTGTTATTAAGTACAGTGGTGATCACTGTGTGTCTTTATTAGTTATTAGTATTATTAGTTACTGTTATTAAGTACAGTGGTGATCACTGTGTGTCTTTATTAGTTATTAGTATTATTAGTTACTGTTATTAAGTACAGTGGTGATCACTGTGTGTCTTTATTAGTTATTAGTGTTATTAGTTACTGTTATTAAGTACAGTGGTGATCACTGTGTGTCTTTATTAGTTATTAGTATTATTAGTTACTGTTATTAAGTACAGTGGTGATCACTGTGTGTCTTTATTAGTTATTAGTATTATTAGTTACTGTTATTAAGTACAGTGATGATCACTGTGTGTCTTTATTAGTTATTATGTTATTAGTTACTGTTATTAAGTACAGTGGTGATCACTGTGTGTCTTTATTAGTTATTAGTATTATTAGTTACTGTTATTAAGTACAGTGGTGATCACTGTGTGTCTTTATTAGTTATTAGTATTATTAGTTACTGTTATTAAGTACAGTGATGATCACTGTGTGTCTTTATTAGTTATTAGTATTATTAGTTACTGTTATTAAGTACAGTGATGATCACTGTGTGTCTTTATTAGTTATTAGTGTTATTAGTTACTGTTATTAAGTACAGTGGTGATCACTGTGTGTCTTTATTAGTTATTATGTTATTAGTTACTGTTATTAAGTACAGTGATGATCACTGTGTGTCTTTATTAGTTATTATGTTATTAGTTACTGTTATTAAGTACAGTGGTGATCACTGTGTGTCTTTATTAGTTATTAGTATTATTAGTTACTGTTATTAAGTACAGTGGTGATCACTGTGTGTCTTTATTAGTTATTATGTTATTAGTTACTGTTATTAAGTACAGTGATGATCACTGTGTGTCTTTATTAGTTATTATGTTATTAGTTACTGTTATTAAGTACAGTGGTGATCACTGTGTGTCTTTATTAGTTATTATGTTATTAGTTACTGTTATTAAGTACAGTGGTGATCACTGTGTGTCTTTATTAGTTATTAGTATTATTAGTTACTGTTATTAAGTACAGTGGTGATCACTGTGTGTCTTTATTAGTTATTAGTGTTATTAGTTACTGTTATTAAGTACAGTGGTGATCACTGTGTGTCTTTATTAGTTATTAGTATTATTAGTTACTGTTATTAAGTACAGTGATGATCACTGTGTGTCTTTATTAGTTATTATGTTATTAGTTACTGTTATTAAGTACAGTGGTGATCACTGTGTGTCTTTATTAGTTATTAGTATTATTAGTTACTGTTATTAAGTACAGTGGTGATCACTGTGTGTCTTTATTAGTTATTAGTGTTATTAGTTACTGTTATTAAGTACAGTGGTGATCACTGTGTGTCTTTATTAGTTATTAGTGTTATTAGTTACTGTTATTAAGTACAGTGGTGATCACTGTGTGTCTTTATTAGTTATTATGTTATTAGTTACTGTTATTAAGTACAGTGGTGATCACTGTGTGTCTTTATTAGTTATTATATTATTAGTTACTGTTATTAAGTACAGTGGTGATCACTGTGTGTCTTTATTAGTTATTAGTATTATTAGTTACTGTTATTAAGTACAGTGGTGATCACTGTGTGTCTTTATTAGTTATTATGTTATTAGTTACTGTTATTAAGTACAGTGGTGATCACTGTGTGTCTTTATTAGTTATTAGTATTATTAGTTACTGTTATTAAGTACAGTGGTGATCACTGTGTGTCTTTATTAGTTATTAGTATTATTAGTTACTGTTATTAAGTACAGTGGTGATCACTGTGTGTCTTTATTAGTTATTAGTATTATTAGTTACTGTTATTAAGTACAGTGGTGATCACTGTGTGTCTTTATTAGTTATTATATTATTAGTTACTGTTATTAAGTACAGTGGTGATCACTGTGTGTCTTTATTAGTTATTAGTATTATTAGTTACTGTTATTAAGTACAGTGATGATCACTGTGTGTCTTTATTAGTTATTAGTATTATTAGTTACTGTTATTAAGTACAGTGGTGATCACTGTGTGTCTTTATTAGTTATTAGTATTATTAGTTACTGTTATTAAGTACAGTGGTGATCACTGTGTGTCTTTATTAGTTATTAGTATTATTAGTTACTGTTATTAAGTACAGTGGTGATCACTGTGTGTCTTTATTAGTTATTAGTATTATTAGTTACTGTTATTAAGTACAGTGGTGATCACTGTGTGTCTTTATTAGTTATTAGTATTATTAGTTACTGTTATTAAGTACAGTGGTGATCACTGTGTGTCTTTATTAGTTATTATATTATTAGTTACTGTTATTAAGTACAGTGGTGATCACTGTGTGTCTTTATTAGTTATTAGTATTATTAGTTACTGTTATTAAGTACAGTGATGATCACTGTGTGTCTTTATTAGTTATTAGTATTATTAGTTACTGTTATTAAGTACAGTGGTGATCACTGTGTGTCTTTATTAGTTATTAGTGTTATTAGTTACTGTTATTAAGTACAGTGGTGATCACTGTGTGTCTTTATTAGTTATTAGTATTATTAGTTACTGTTATTAAGTACAGTGGTGATCACTGTGTGTCTTTATTAGTTATTATATTATTAGTTACTGTTATTAAGTACAGTGGTGATCACTGTGTGTCTTTATTAGTTATTATATTATTAGTTACTGTTATTAAGTACAGTGGTGATCACTGTGTGTCTTTATTAGTTATTAGTATTATTAGTTACTGTTATTAAGTACAGTGATGATCACTGTGTGTCTTTATTAGTTATTAGTATTATTAGTTACTGTTATTAAGTACAGTGATGATCACTGTGTGTCTTTATTAGTTATTAGTATTATTAGTTACTGTTATTAAGTACAGTGGTGATCACTGTGTGTCTTTATTAGTTATTTATTATTAGTTACTGTTATTAAGTACAGTGATGATCACTGTGTGTCTTTATTAGTTATTAGTATTATTAGTTACTGTTATTAAGTACAGTGGTGATCACTGTGTGTCTTTATTAGTTATTAGTGTTATTAGTTACTGTTATTAAGTACAGTGGTGATCACTGTGTGTCTTTATTAGTTATTAGTATTATTAGTTACTGTTATTAAGTACAGTGGTGATCACTGTGTGTCTTTATTAGTTATTAGTATTATTAGTTACTGTTATTAAGTACAGTGATGATCACTGTGTGTCTTTATTAGTTATTAGTGTTATTAGTTACTGTTATTAAGTACAGTGGTGATCACTGTGTGTCTTTATTAGTTATTATATTATTAGTTACTGTTATTAAGTACAGTGATGATCACTGTGTGTCTTTATTAGTTATTAGTATTATTAGTTACTGTTATTAAGTACAGTGATGATCACTGTGTGTCTTTATTAGTTATTAGTGTTATTAGTTACTGTTATTAAGTACAGTGGTGATCACTGTGTGTCTTTATTAGTTATTAGTATTATTAGTTACTGTTATTAAGTACAGTGGTGATCACTGTGTGTCTTTATTAGTTATTAGTATTATTAGTTACTGTTATTAAGTACAGTGGTGATCACTGTGTGTCTTTATTAGTTATTAGTATTATTAGTTACTGTTATTAAGTACAGTGATGATCACTGTGTGTCTTTATTAGTTATTATATTATTAGTTACTGTTATTAAGTACAGTGATGATCACTGTGTGTCTTTATTAGTTATTAGTGTTATTAGTTACTGTTATTAAGTACAGTGGTGATCACTGTGTGTCTTTATTAGTTATTAGTATTATTAGTTACTGTTATTAAGTACAGTGGTGATCACTGTGTGTCTTTATTAGTTATTATGTTATTAGTTACTGTTATTAAGTACAGTGGTGATCACTGTGTGTCTTTATTAGTTATTAGTATTATTAGTTACTGTTATTAAGTACAGTGATGATCACTGTGTGTCTTTATTAGTTATTAGTATTATTAGTTACTGTTATTAAGTACAGTGATGATCACTGTGTGTCTTTATTAGTTATTATATTATTAGTTACTGTTATTAAGTACAGTGGTGATCACTGTGTGTCTTTATTAGTTATTAGTATTATTAGTTACTGTTATTAAGTACAGTGATGATCACTGTGTGTCTTTATTAGTTATTATATTATTAGTTACTGTTATTAAGTACAGTGGTGATCACTGTGTGTCTTTATTAGTTATTAGTATTATTAGTTACTGTTATTAAGTACAGTGATGATCACTGTGTGTCTTTATTAGTTATTAGTATTATTAGTTACTGTTATTAAGTACAGTGGTGATCACTGTGTGTCTTTATTAGTTATTAGTATTATTAGTTACTGTTATTAAGTACAGTGGTGATCACTGTGTGTCTTTATTAGTTATTAGTATTATTAGTTACTGTTATTAAGTACAGTGGTGATCACTGTGTGTCTTTATTAGTTATTAGTATTATTAGTTACTGTTATTAAGTACAGTGGTGATCACTGTGTGTCTTTATTAGTTATTAGTATTATTAGTTACTGTTATTAAGTACAGTGATGATCACTGTGTGTCTTTATTAGTTATTAGTATTATTAGTTACTGTTATTAAGTACAGTGGTGATCACTGTGTGTCTTTATTAGTTATTAGTATTATTAGTTACTGTTATTAAGTACAGTGGTGATCACTGTGTGTCTTTATTAGTTATTATATTATTAGTTACTGTTATTAAGTACAGTGGTGATCACTGTGTGTCTTTATTAGTTATTAGTATTATTAGTTACTGTTATTAAGTACAGTGGTGATCACTGTGTGTCTTTATTAGTTATTAGTATTATTAGTTACTGTTATTAAGTACAGTGGTGATCACTGTGTGTCTTTATTAGTTATTAGTATTATTAGTTACTGTTATTAAGTACAGTGATGATCACTGTGTGTCTTTATTAGTTATTAGTATTATTAGTTACTGTTATTAAGTACAGTGATGATCACTGTGTGTCTTTATTAGTTATTAGTATTATTAGTTACTGTTATTAAGTACAGTGATGATCACTGTGTGTCTTTATTAGTTATTAGTATTATTAGTTACTGTTATTAAGTACAGTGGTGATCACTGTGTGTCTTTATTAGTTATTAGTATTATTAGTTACTGTTATTAAGTACAGTGGTGATCACTGTGTGTCTTTATTAGTTATTATATTATTAGTTACTGTTATTAAGTACAGTGGTGATCACTGTGTGTCTTTATTAGTTATTAGTATTATTAGTTACTGTTATTAAGTACAGTGGTGATCACTGTGTGTCTTTATTAGTTATTAGTGTTATTAGTTACTGTTATTAAGTACAGTGGTGATCACTGTGTGTCTTTATTAGTTATTAGTATTATTAGTTACTGTTATTAAGTACAGTGGTGATCACTGTGTGTCTTTATTAGTTATTAGTATTATTAGTTACTGTTATTAAGTACAGTGGTGATCACTGTGTGTCTTTATTAGTTATTAGTATTATTAGTTACTGTTATTAAGTACAGTGGTGATCACTGTGTGTCTTTATTAGTTATTAGTATTATTAGTTACTGTTATTAAGTACAGTGGTGATCACTGTGTGTCTTTATTAGTTATTAGTATTATTAGTTACTGTTATTAAGTACAGTGGTGATCACTGTGTGTCTTTATTAGTTATTAGTATTATTAGTTACTGTTATTAAGTACAGTGATGATCACTGTGTGTCTTTATTAGTTATTAGTATTATTAGTTACTGTTATTAAGTACAGTGATGATCACTGTGTGTCTTTATTAGTTATTAGTGTTATTAGTTACTGTTATTAAGTACAGTGGTGATCACTGTGTGTCTTTATTAGTTATTAGTATTATTAGTTACTGTTATTAAGTACAGTGATGATCACTGTGTGTCTTTATTAGTTATTATATTATTAGTTACTGTTATTAAGTACAGTGATGATCACTGTGTGTCTTTATTAGTTATTAGTGTTATTAGTTACTGTTATTAAGTACAGTGGTGATCACTGTGTGTCTTTATTAGTTATTAGTATTATTAGTTACTGTTATTAAGTACAGTGATGATCACTGTGTGTCTTTATTAGTTATTATGTTATTAGTTACTGTTATTAAGTACAGTGGTGATCACTGTGTGTCTTTATTAGTTATTAGTATTATTAGTTACTGTTATTAAGTACAGTGATGATCACTGTGTGTCTTTATTAGTTATTATGTTATTAGTTACTGTTATTAAGTACAGTGATGATCACTGTGTGTCTTTATTAGTTATTAGTATTATTAGTTACTGTTATTAAGTACAGTGGTGATCACTGTGTGTCTTTATTAGTTATTAGTATTATTAGTTACTGTTATTAAGTACAGTGATGATCACTGTGTGTCTTTATTAGTTATTATATTATTAGTTACTGTTATTAAGTACAGTGGTGATCACTGTGTGTCTTTATTAGTTATTAGTATTATTAGTTACTGTTATTAAGTACAGTGATGATCACTGTGTGTCTTTATTAGTTATTAGTATTATTAGTTACTGTTATTAAGTACAGTGATGATCACTGTGTGTCTTTATTAGTTATTAGTATTATTAGTTACTGTTATTAAGTACAGTGGTGATCACTGTGTGTCTTTATTAGTTATTAGTGTTATTAGTTACTGTTATTAAGTACAGTGGTGATCACTGTGTGTCTTTATTAGTTATTAGTATTATTAGTTACTGTTATTAAGTACAGTGGTGATCACTGTGTGTCTTTATTAGTTATTAGTGTTATTAGTTACTGTTATTAAGTACAGTGGTGATCACTGTGTGTCTTTATTAGTTATTAGTATTATTAGTTACTGTTATTAAGTACAGTGGTGATCACTGTGTGTCTTTATTAGTTATTAGTGTTATTAGTTACTGTTATTAAGTACAGTGATGATCACTGTGTGTCTTTATTAGTTATTAGTATTATTAGTTACTGTTATTAAGTACAGTGGTGATCACTGTGTGTCTTTATTAGTTATTAGTATTATTAGTTACTGTTATTAAGTACAGTGGTGATCACTGTGTGTCTTTATTAGTTATTAGTATTATTAGTTACTGTTATTAAGTACAGTGATGATCACTGTGTGTCTTTATTAGTTATTAGTGTTATTAGTTACTGTTATTAAGTACAGTGGTGATCACTGTGTGTCTTTATTAGTTATTAGTGTTATTAGTTACTGTTATTAAGTACAGTGGTGATCACTGTGTGTCTTTATTAGTTATTATATTATTAGTTACTGTTATTAAGTACAGTGGTGATCACTGTGTGTCTTTATTAGTTATTAGTGTTATTAGTTACTGTTATTAAGTACAGTGGTGATCACTGTGTGTCTTTATTAGTTATTAGTGTTATTAGTTACTGTTATTAAGTACAGTGGTGATCACTGTGTGTCTTTATTAGTTATTATGTTATTAGTTACTGTTATTAAGTACAGTGGTGATCACTGTGTGTCTTTATTAGTTATTAGTGTTATTAGTTACTGTTATTAAGTACAGTGATGATCACTGTGTGTCTTTATTAGTTATTAGTATTATTAGTTACTGTTATTAAGTACAGTGATGATCACTGTGTGTCTTTATTAGTTATTATGTTATTAGTTACTGTTATTAAGTACAGTGATGATCACTGTGTGTCTTTATTAGTTATTATGTTATTAGTTACTGTTATTAAGTACAGTGATGATCACTGTGTGTCTTTATTAGTTATTATGTTATTAGTTACTGTTATTAAGTACAGTGGTGATCACTGTGTGTCTTTATTAGTTATTATATTATTAGTTACTGTTATTAAGTACAGTGGTGATCACTGTGTGTCTTTATTAGTTATTAGTGTTATTAGTTACTGTTATTAAGTACAGTGGTGATCACTGTGTGTCTTTATTAGTTATTAGTATTATTAGTTACTGTTATTAAGTACAGTGGTGATCACTGTGTGTCTTTATTAGTTATTATGTTATTAGTTACTGTTATTAAGTACAGTGGTGATCACTGTGTGTCTTTATTAGTTATTAGTATTATTAGTTACTGTTATTAAGTACAGTGGTGATCACTGTGTGTCTTTATTAGTTATTAGTGTTATTAGTTACTGTTATTAAGTACAGTGGTGATCACTGTGTGTCTTTATTAGTTATTAGTGTTATTAGTTACTGTTATTAAGTACAGTGGTGATCACTGTGTGTCTTTATTAGTTATTAGTGTTATTAGTTACTGTTATTAAGTACAGTGGTGATCACTGTGTGTCTTTATTAGTTATTAGTGTTATTAGTTACTGTTATTAAGTACAGTGATGATCACTGTGTGTCTTTATTAGTTATTAGTGTTATTAGTTACTGTTATTAAGTACAGTGATGATCACTGTGTGTCTTTATTAGTTATTAGTATTATTAGTTACTGTTATTAAGTACAGTGATGATCACTGTGTGTCTTTATTAGTTATTATATTATTAGTTACTGTTATTAAGTACAGTGGTGATCACTGTGTGTCTTTATTAGTTATTATATTATTAGTTACTGTTATTAAGTACAGTGGTGATCACTGTGTGTCTTTATTAGTTATTATATTATTAGTTACTGTTATTAAGTACAGTGGTGATCACTGTGTGTCTTTATTAGTTATTATATTATTAGTTACTGTTATTAAGTACAGTGGTGATCACTGTGTGTCTTTATTAGTTATTATATTATTAGTTACTGTTATTAAGTACAGTGGTGATCACTGTGTGTCTTTATTAGTTATTATATTATTAGTTACTGTTATTAAGTACAGTGGTGATCACTGTGTGTCTTTATTAGTTATTATGTTATTAGTTACTGTTATTAAGTACAGTGGTGATCACTGTGTGTCTTTATTAGTTATTAGTATTATTAGTTACTGTTATTAAGTACAGTGGTGATCACTGTGTGTCTTTATTAGTTATTAGTATTATTAGTTACTGTTATTAAGTACAGTGGTGATCACTGTGTGTCTTTATTAGTTATTAGTATTATTAGTTACTGTTATTAAGTACAGTGGTGATCACTGTGTGTCTTTATTAGTTATTAGTATTATTAGTTACTGTTATTAAGTACAGTGATGATCACTGTGTGTCTTTATTAGTTATTAGTATTATTAGTTACTGTTATTAAGTACAGTGGTGATCACTGTGTGTCTTTATTAGTTATTATATTATTAGTTACTGTTATTAAGTACAGTGGTGATCACTGTGTGTCTTTATTAGTTATTAGTATTATTAGTTACTGTTATTAAGTACAGTGGTGATCACTGTGTGTCTTTATTAGTTATTAGTGTTATTAGTTACTGTTATTAAGTACAGTGGTGATCACTGTGTGTCTTTATTAGTTATTAGTATTATTAGTTACTGTTATTAAGTACAGTGGTGATCACTGTGTGTCTTTATTAGTTATTAGTGTTATTAGTTACTGTTATTAAGTACAGTGGTGATCACTGTGTGTCTTTATTAGTTATTAGTATTATTAGTTACTGTTATTAAGTACAGTGGTGATCACTGTGTGTCTTTATTAGTTATTAGTATTATTAGTTACTGTTATTAAGTACAGTGGTGATCACTGTGTGTCTTTATTAGTTATTAGTGTTATTAGTTACTGTTATTAAGTACAGTGATGATCACTGTGTGTCTTTATTAGTTATTAGTGTTATTAGTTACTGTTATTAAGTACAGTGGTGATCACTGTGTGTCTTTATTAGTTATTAGTATTATTAGTTACTGTTATTAAGTACAGTGGTGATCACTGTGTGTCTTTATTAGTTATTATATTATTAGTTACTGTTATTAAGTACAGTGGTGATCACTGTGTGTCTTTATTAGTTATTATATTATTAGTTACTGTTATTAAGTACAGTGATGATCACTGTGTGTCTTTATTAGTTATTAGTATTATTAGTTACTGTTATTAAGTACAGTGGTGATCACTGTGTGTCTTTATTAGTTATTATGTTATTAGTTACTGTTATTAAGTACAGTGGTGATCACTGTGTGTCTTTATTAGTTATTATGTTATTAGTTACTGTTATTAAGTACAGTGGTGATCACTGTGTGTCTTTATTAGTTATTATATTATTAGTTACTGTTATTAAGTACAGTGATGATCACTGTGTGTCTTTATTAGTTATTATGTTATTAGTTACTGTTATTAAGTACAGTGGTGATCACTGTGTGTCTTTATTAGTTATTATGTTATTAGTTACTGTTATTAAGTACAGTGATGATCACTGTGTGTCTTTATTAGTTATTAGTGTTATTAGTTACTGTTATTAAGTACAGTGGTGATCACTGTGTGTCTTTATTAGTTATTAGTATTATTAGTTACTGTTATTAAGTACAGTGGTGATCACTGTGTGTCTTTATTAGTTATTAGTGTTATTAGTTACTGTTATTAAGTACAGTGATGATCACTGTGTGTCTTTATTAGTTATTAGTATTATTAGTTACTGTTATTAAGTACAGTGATGATCACTGTGTGTCTTTATTAGTTATTATGTTATTAGTTACTGTTATTAAGTACAGTGGTGATCACTGTGTGTCTTTATTAGTTATTAGTATTATTAGTTACTGTTATTAAGTACAGTGGTGATCACTGTGTGTCTTTATTAGTTATTAGTATTATTAGTTACTGTTATTAAGTACAGTGGTGATCACTGTGTGTCTTTATTAGTTATTAGTATTATTAGTTACTGTTATTAAGTACAGTGGTGATCACTGTGTGTCTTTATTAGTTATTATATTATTAGTTACTGTTATTAAGTACAGTGGTGATCACTGTGTGTCTTTATTAGTTATTAGTATTATTAGTTACTGTTATTAAGTACAGTGATGATCACTGTGTGTCTTTATTAGTTATTAGTGTTATTAGTTACTGTTATTAAGTACAGTGGTGATCACTGTGTGTCTTTATTAGTTATTAGTGTTATTAGTTACTGTTATTAAGTACAGTGGTGATCACTGTGTGTCTTTATTAGTTATTAGTATTATTAGTTACTGTTATTAAGTACAGTGATGATCACTGTGTGTCTTTATTAGTTATTATGTTATTAGTTACTGTTATTAAGTACAGTGATGATCACTGTGTGTCTTTATTAGTTATTAGTGTTATTAGTTACTGTTATTAAGTACAGTGATGATCACTGTGTGTCTTTATTAGTTATTATGTTATTAGTTACTGTTATTAAGTACAGTGGTGATCACTGTGTGTCTTTATTAGTTATTATATTATTAGTTACTGTTATTAAGTACAGTGGTGATCACTGTGTGTCTTTATTAGTTATTATGTTATTAGTTACTGTTATTAAGTACAGTGGTGATCACTGTGTGTCTTTATTAGTTATTATATTATTAGTTACTGTTATTAAGTACAGTGGTGATCACTGTGTGTCTTTATTAGTTATTAGTATTATTAGTTACTGTTATTAAGTACAGTGGTGATCACTGTGTGTCTTTATTAGTTATTAGTATTATTAGTTACTGTTATTAAGTACAGTGATGATCACTGTGTGTCTTTATTAGTTATTAGTGTTATTAGTTACTGTTATTAAGTACAGTGGTGATCACTGTGTGTCTTTATTAGTTATTATGTTATTAGTTACTGTTATTAAGTACAGTGATGATCACTGTGTGTCTTTATTAGTTATTAGTATTATTAGTTACTGTTATTAAGTACAGTGATGATCACTGTGTGTCTTTATTAGTTATTAGTATTATTAGTTACTGTTATTAAGTACAGTGGTGATCACTGTGTGTCTTTATTAGTTATTAGTATTATTAGTTACTGTTATTAAGTACAGTGATGATCACTGTGTGTCTTTATTAGTTATTAGTATTATTAGTTACTGTTATTAAGTACAGTGGTGATCACTGTGTGTCTTTATTAGTTATTAGTGTTATTAGTTACTGTTATTAAGTACAGTGATGATCACTGTGTGTCTTTATTAGTTATTAGTATTATTAGTTACTGTTATTAAGTACAGTGGTGATCACTGTGTGTCTTTATTAGTTATTATGTTATTAGTTACTGTTATTAAGTACAGTGGTGATCACTGTGTGTCTTTATTAGTTATTAGTGTTATTAGTTACTGTTATTAAGTACAGTGGTGATCACTGTGTGTCTTTATTAGTTATTAGTGTTATTAGTTACTGTTATTAAGTACAGTGGTGATCACTGTGTGTCTTTATTAGTTATTAGTGTTATTAGTTACTGTTATTAAGTACAGTGATGATCACTGTGTGTCTTTATTAGTTATTAGTGTTATTAGTTACTGTTATTAAGTACAGTGATGATCACTGTGTGTCTTTATTAGTTATTAGTGTTATTAGTTACTGTTATTAAGTACAGTGATGATCACTGTGTGTCTTTATTAGTTATTATGTTATTAGTTACTGTTATTAAGTACAGTGATGATCACTGTGTGTCTTTATTAGTTATTATATTATTAGTTACTGTTATTAAGTACAGTGATGATCACTGTGTGTCTTTATTAGTTATTATGTTATTAGTTACTGTTATTAAGTACAGTGATGATCACTGTGTGTCTTTATTAGTTATTATGTTATTAGTTACTGTTATTAAGTACAGTGGTGATCACTGTGTGTCTTTATTAGTTATTATGTTATTAGTTACTGTTATTAAGTACAGTGATGATCACTGTGTGTCTTTATTAGTTATTATATTATTAGTTACTGTTATTAAGTACAGTGATGATCACTGTGTGTCTTTATTAGTTATTATGTTATTAGTTACTGTTATTAAGTACAGTGGTGATCACTGTGTGTCTTTATTAGTTATTATGTTATTAGTTACTGTTATTAAGTACAGTGGTGATCACTGTGTGTCTTTATTAGTTATTATGTTATTAGTTACTGTTATTAAGTACAGTGATGATCACTGTGTGTCTTTATTAGTTATTATGTTATTAGTTACTGTTATTAAGTACAGTGGTGATCACTGTGTGTCTTTATTAGTTATTATGTTATTAGTTACTGTTATTAAGTACAGTGGTGATCACTGTGTGTCTTTATTAGTTATTAGTATTATTAGTTACTGTTATTAAGTACAGTGGTGATCACTGTGTGTCTTTATTAGTTATTATGTTATTAGTTACTGTTATTAAGTACAGTGGTGATCACTGTGTGTCTTTATTAGTTATTATATTATTAGTTACTGTTATTAAGTACAGTGGTGATCACTGTGTGTCTTTATTAGTTATTATATTATTAGTTACTGTTATTAAGTACAGTGATGATCACTGTGTGTCTTTATTAGTTATTAGTGTTATTAGTTACTGTTATTAAGTACAGTGGTGATCACTGTGTGTCTTTATTAGTTATTAGTATTATTAGTTACTGTTATTAAGTACAGTGGTGATCACTGTGTGTCTTTATTAGTTATTATGTTATTAGTTACTGTTATTAAGTACAGTGGTGATCACTGTGTGTCTTTATTAGTTATTAGTATTATTAGTTACTGTTATTAAGTACAGTGGTGATCACTGTGTGTCTTTATTAGTTATTAGTGTTATTAGTTACTGTTATTAAGTACAGTGGTGATCACTGTGTGTCTTTATTAGTTATTAGTATTATTAGTTACTGTTATTAAGTACAGTGATGATCACTGTGTGTCTTTATTAGTTATTAGTGTTATTAGTTACTGTTATTAAGTACAGTGGTGATCACTGTGTGTCTTTATTAGTTATTATATTATTAGTTACTGTTATTAAGTACAGTGATGATCACTGTGTGTCTTTATTAGTTATTAGTATTATTAGTTACTGTTATTAAGTACAGTGATGATCACTGTGTGTCTTTATTAGTTATTATGTTATTAGTTACTGTTATTAAGTACAGTGATGATCACTGTGTGTCTTTATTAGTTATTAGTGTTATTAGTTACTGTTATTAAGTACAGTGATGATCACTGTGTGTCTTTATTAGTTATTATGTTATTAGTTACTGTTATTAAGTACAGTGGTGATCACTGTGTGTCTTTATTAGTTATTAGTATTATTAGTTACTGTTATTAAGTACAGTGGTGATCACTGTGTGTCTTTATTAGTTATTAGTATTATTAGTTACTGTTATTAAGTACAGTGGTGATCACTGTGTGTCTTTATTAGTTATTAGTATTATTAGTTACTGTTATTAAGTACAGTGATGATCACTGTGTGTCTTTATTAGTTATTAGTGTTATTAGTTACTGTTATTAAGTACAGTGATGATCACTGTGTGTCTTTATTAGTTATTATGTTATTAGTTACTGTTATTAAGTACAGTGGTGATCACTGTGTGTCTTTATTAGTTATTAGTATTATTAGTTACTGTTATTAAGTACAGTGGTGATCACTGTGTGTCTTTATTAGTTATTAGTATTATTAGTTACTGTTATTAAGTACAGTGGTGATCACTGTGTGTCTTTATTAGTTATTAGTGTTATTAGTTACTGTTATTAAGTACAGTGATGATCACTGTGTGTCTTTATTAGTTATTAGTGTTATTAGTTACTGTTATTAAGTACAGTGATGATCACTGTGTGTCTTTATTAGTTATTAGTATTATTAGTTACTGTTATTAAGTACAGTGGTGATCACTGTGTGTCTTTATTAGTTATTAGTGTTATTAGTTACTGTTATTAAGTACAGTGATGATCACTGTGTGTCTTTATTAGTTATTAGTGTTATTAGTTACTGTTATTAAGTACAGTGGTGATCACTGTGTGTCTTTATTAGTTATTAGTATTATTAGTTACTGTTATTAAGTACAGTGATGATCACTGTGTGTCTTTATTAGTTATTAGTGTTATTAGTTACTGTTATTAAGTACAGTGATGATCACTGTGTGTCTTTATTAGTTATTAGTGTTATTAGTTACTGTTATTAAGTACAGTGATGATCACTGTGTGTCTTTATTAGTTATTATATTATTAGTTACTGTTATTAAGTACAGTGATGATCACTGTGTGTCTTTATTAGTTATTATGTTATTAGTTACTGTTATTAAGTACAGTGATGATCACTGTGTGTCTTTATTAGTTATTATATTATTAGTTACTGTTATTAAGTACAGTGATGATCACTGTGTGTCTTTATTAGTTATTATGTTATTAGTTACTGTTATTAAGTACAGTGGTGATCACTGTGTGTCTTTATTAGTTATTATATTATTAGTTACTGTTATTAAGTACAGTGATGATCACTGTGTGTCTTTATTAGTTATTATGTTATTAGTTACTGTTATTAAGTACAGTGATGATCACTGTGTGTCTTTATTAGTTATTATGTTATTAGTTACTGTTATTAAGTACAGTGATGATCACTGTGTGTCTTTATTAGTTATTATATTATTAGTTACTGTTATTAAGTACAGTGGTGATCACTGTGTGTCTTTATTAGTTATTATATTATTAGTTACTGTTATTAAGTACAGTGATGATCACTGTGTGTCTTTATTAGTTATTAGTATTATTAGTTACTGTTATTAAGTACAGTGGTGATCACTGTGTGTCTTTATTAGTTATTATGTTATTAGTTACTGTTATTAAGTACAGTGGTGATCACTGTGTGTCTTTATTAGTTATTATATTATTAGTTACTGTTATTAAGTACAGTGGTGATCACTGTGTGTCTTTATTAGTTATTATGTTATTAGTTACTGTTATTAAGTACAGTGGTGATCACTGTGTGTCTTTATTAGTTATTATATTATTAGTTACTGTTATTAAGTACAGTGGTGATCACTGTGTGTCTTTATTAGTTATTATATTATTAGTTACTGTTATTAAGTACAGTGGTGATCACTGTGTGTCTTTATTAGTTATTATATTATTAGTTACTGTTATTAAGTACAGTGGTGATCACTGTGTGTCTTTATTAGTTATTATATTATTAGTTACTGTTATTAAGTACAGTGGTGATCACTGTGTGTCTTTATTAGTTATTATGTTATTAGTTACTGTTATTAAGTACAGTGGTGATCACTGTGTGTCTTTATTAGTTATTAGTATTATTAGTTACTGTTATTAAGTACAGTGGTGATCACTGTGTGTCTTTATTAGTTATTATATTATTAGTTACTGTTATTAAGTACAGTGGTGATCACTGTGTGTCTTTATTAGTTATTATATTATTAGTTACTGTTATTAAGTACAGTGATGATCACTGTGTGTCTTTATTAGTTATTATATTATTAGTTACTGTTATTAAGTACAGTGGTGATCACTGTGTGTCTTTATTAGTTATTATATTATTAGTTACTGTTATTAAGTACAGTGATGATCACTGTGTGTCTTTATTAGTTATTAGTATTATTAGTTACTGTTATTAAGTACAGTGGTGATCACTGTGTGTCTTTATTAGTTATTATATTATTAGTTACTGTTATTAAGTACAGTGGTGATCACTGTGTGTCTTTATTAGTTATTAGTGTTATTAGTTACTGTTATTAAGTACAGTGGTGATCACTGTGTGTCTTTATTAGTTATTAGTGTTATTAGTTACTGTTATTAAGTACAGTGGTGATCACTGTGTGTCTTTATTAGTTATTAGTGTTATTAGTTACTGTTATTAAGTACAGTGGTGATCACTGTGTGTCTTTATTAGTTATTAGTATTATTAGTTACTGTTATTAAGTACAGTGGTGATCACTGTGTGTCTTTATTAGTTATTAGTATTATTAGTTACTGTTATTAAGTACAGTGGTGATCACTGTGTGTCTTTATTAGTTATTAGTGTTATTAGTTACTGTTATTAAGTACAGTGGTGATCACTGTGTGTCTTTATTAGTTATTAGTATTATTAGTTACTGTTATTAAGTACAGTGGTGATCACTGTGTGTCTTTATTAGTTATTATATTATTAGTTACTGTTATTAAGTACAGTGGTGATCACTGTGTGTCTTTATTAGTTATTAGTGTTATTAGTTACTGTTATTAAGTACAGTGGTGATCACTGTGTGTCTTTATTAGTTATTAGTATTATTAGTTACTGTTATTAAGTACAGTGGTGATCACTGTGTGTCTTTATTAGTTATTAGTATTATTAGTTACTGTTATTAAGTACAGTGATGATCACTGTGTGTCTTTATTAGTTATTAGTATTATTAGTTACTGTTATTAAGTACAGTGGTGATCACTGTGTGTCTTTATTAGTTATTAGTATTATTAGTTACTGTTATTAAGTACAGTGGTGATCACTGTGTGTCTTTATTAGTTATTAGTATTATTAGTTACTGTTATTAAGTACAGTGGTGATCACTGTGTGTCTTTATTAGTTATTAGTGTTATTAGTTACTGTTATTAAGTACAGTGGTGATCACTGTGTGTCTTTATTAGTTATTAGTGTTATTAGTTACTGTTATTAAGTACAGTGGTGATCACTGTGTGTCTTTATTAGTTATTAGTATTATTAGTTACTGTTATTAAGTACAGTGGTGATCACTGTGTGTCTTTATTAGTTATTAGTGTTATTAGTTACTGTTATTAAGTACAGTGGTGATCACTGTGTGTCTTTATTAGTTATTAGTATTATTAGTTACTGTTATTAAGTACAGTGGTGATCACTGTGTGTCTTTATTAGTTATTAGTGTTATTAGTTGCTGTTATTAAGTACAGTGGTGATCACTGTGTGTCTTTATTAGTTATTAGTGTTATTAGTTACTGTTATTAAGTACAGTGGTGATCACTTTGTGTCTTTATTAGTTATTAGTATTATTAGTTACTGTTATTAAGTACAGTGGTGATCACTGTGTGTCTTTATTAGTTATTAGTGTTATTAGTTACTGTTATTAAGTACAGTGGTGATCACTGTGTGTCTTTATTAGTTATTATATTATTAGTTACTGTTATTAAGTACAGTGGTGATCACTGTGTGTCTTTATTAGTTATTAGTATTATTAGTTGCTGTTATTAAGTACAGTGGTGATCACTGTGTGTCTTTATTAGTTATTAGTATTATTAGTTGCTGTTATTAAGTACAGTGGTGATCACTGTGTGTCTTTATTAGTTATTAGTATTATTAGTTACTGTTATTAAGTACAGTGGTGATCACTGTGTGTCTTTATTAGTTATTATATTATTAGTTACTGTTATTAAGTACAGTGGTGATCACTGTGTGTCTTTATTAGTTATTAGTATTATTAGTTGCTGTTATTAAGTACAGTGATGATCACTGTGTGTCTTTATTAGTTATTAGTGTTATTAGTTCCTGTTATTAAGTACAGTGATCATGTGAACAGACACTAACTTATCTAAAGTCTCTCCAGCTGTTAAAGCGACTGGCAGCTGATCCAGATGTGATCAGCTGATCCTCCGTCATCAGAAACAGACATCGCTTCACGTGACGCTTCAGAGGAAAGGTCGTCTCATGTCTCTGAAAACATATTTCCTCGTTTCCTCTCTCCTCGCATGGTTTCCTCCATGCATCCCTGGTGGGAGGGACTAGGACGCAAGGAAAGGACGCGAGTGAGGGAAACGGGGATGCAGTGAAGAGACTTGCGATGTACCCGAAGAGTCTGTCCTCTGTGTCCATCCACTAATGCTGCATCATGTTCTGGTGTCCAATCACCTTTTACTTCCTGTTTTATTCTGAAATGTCTGTTGGCTCCTCCCCCACAACTCTTTAAGGGACCACGAGTGAAACACAGCTGAGACAATCAAATTCAAATCTCATTATAGGAAATAAAAGCAGATCTACTTTCCTGCCCCCCCCCCCCCCCATCATCATCATATTGAAGAAGCAATGGAATCTATGCTATGCAACGTTATGGAAACTGGGCGGTAGTTTGGAGGAGAGAGATGATCTCAGTGTTTCTTCTTCACTTGTCTACCTGTTCACACTTGTCTACCTGTTCACACCTGTCTACCTGTTCACACCTGTCTACCTGTTCACACCTGTCTACCTGTTCTCACCTGTCAACCTGTTCACACTTGTCTACCTGTTCACACCTGTCTACCTGTTCACACTTGTCTACCTGTTCACACCTGTCTACCTGTTCACACCTGTCTACCTGTTCACACCTGTCAACCTGTTCACACTTGTCTACCTGTTCACACCTGTCTACCTGTTCACACTTGTCTACCTGTTCTCACCTGTCTACCTGTTCACACTTGTCTACCTGTTCACACCTGTCTACCTGTTCTCACCTGTCTACCTGTTCACACCTGTCTACCTGTTCACACTTGTCTACCTGTTCTCACCTGTCTACCTGTTCTACACTTGTCTACCTGTTCCCACTTGTCTACCTGTTCACACTTATCTACCTGTTCACACTTGTCTACCTGTTCACACCTGTAGACCTGTTCACACCTGTCTACCTGTTCACACCTGTCTACCTGTTCACACTTGTCTACCTGTTCTCACCTGTCTACCTGTTCCCACTTGTCTACCTGTTCCCACTTGTCTACCTGTTCACACCTGTAGACCTGTTCACACCTGTAGACCTGTTCACACCTGTCAGGTAAACATCAGGGGACGTCACTGTGTCTCAGTGACTCTTTACGTTATTGTAAAATAAAGAAGGAGAAGAAGATACACATATTGAACATATTTTTATTAAAATATATTACATCTTTGAATCAGTTTCACCTCATCGGCTGGTTCTTCAGAAGGAACCTCTGAGCGCTCTGCACCGTGTTCTGAAACCAGAGCACATATATTATATATATATATAAATAGACATCAGAAAGACTTAAACTCAAACAATAAAAAAACCTTAAACCTCATTACCTCCATGAGCATAGCCACTGTCATAGGCCCCACCCCTCCTGGAACAGGTGTGATGAATCCTGCTCTCTGATTGGCCGAGGCGTAGTGGACATCCCCGACGACCCGTTTACCGCTTGGCTTCGTCTCATCTGTTTGAGAGAACCACTTAGAGGTCAACACGTTCTCCAAACTCTGGAGTCACTTTAGAATGACGTCATTGGTGTCCTTTCAAAATACAATTCAGTCCACACAGGACAACCATAGTTTACTCTTTGAAATCAGATTTAGAAGTATGTCGTATGAAGTAGTACAAGATGCAGTACCAGTGAATACCTGCTATGTGGTTGATCCCACAGTCGATGACCACGCCTCCTTCCTTAAGCCACTCCCCTCTCACCATCTCTGCTTGTCCCACCCCCACCACCAGGATGTCGGCCCGGCTCACCTGCCAGCCACACGGGAAACGCATCATCTCACACACATGGAACTATGAAATCACAAACATCTCAAACACCCGTAGAGATGACTCCACTGGTCCTGGTTCTCCGTGTCCAGGTGAGTCACCTGTTCGGGGAGGTCTGGGGTCTTTGAGTGACAGGTGGTCACGGTGGCGTGGTTCCACAGCAGGAGGTCGTGCATCGGGGCGCCGACGATCTTACTGCGACCGACCACCACCGCGTGTTTCCCCCCCACAGACACACCTGTACGGGAAACAGGAAGTCACAGGTAAGAGGCTTTGCTCTGATTGGTCCACTGAGATGAGGCTTTGCTCTGATTGATCCACTGAGATGAGGCTTTGCTCTGATTGATCCACTTAGATGAGGCTTTGCTCTGATTGGGCCACTGAGATGTCAGTACGTGTTTCATGTTTCAGCTGAAAGGGTTAAACGGATTCACCTGTCTGTCTGATGAGCTCCATGCAGCCGTTGGGGGTGCAGGGGATGAAGCAGTGTTTCAGATCTCCTCGAGACAACTTCCGGCATTAATGCAGCTCAGACTGAACACAGACAAATATACATAT
>JAFEUB010001380.1:262500-357446 GCA_024529925.1 Ophthalmolycus amberensis | reverse complement strand
TTGATCACTGTGTGTCTTTATTAGTTATTAGTGTTATTAGTTACTGTTATTAAGTACAGTGGTGATCACTGTGTGTCTTTATTAGTTATTATGTTATTAGTTACTGTTATTAAGTACAGTGGTGATCACTGTGTGTCTTTATTAGTTATTATATTATTAGTTACTGTTATTAAGTACAGTGGTGATCACTGTGTCTTTATTAGTTATTAGTGTTATTAGTTACTGTTATTAAGTACAGTGGTGATCACTGTGTGTCTTTATTAGTTATTAGTTTATTAGTTACTGTTATTAAGTACAGTGGTGATCACTGTGTGTCTTTATTAGTTATTAGTGTTATTAGTTACTGTTATTAAGTACAGTGGTGATCACTGTGTGTCTTTATTAGTTATTAGTATTATTAGTTACTGTTATTAAGTACAGTGGTGATCACTGTGTGTCTTTATTAGTTATTGTATTATTAGTTACTGTTATTAAGTACAGTGATGATCACTGTGTGTCTTTATTAGTTATTAGTATTATTAGTTACTGTTATTAAGTACAGTGGTGATCACTGTGTGTCTTTATTAGTTATTAGTATTATTAGTTACTGTTATTAAGTACAGTGGTGATCACTGTGTGTCTTTATTAGTTATTAGTATTATTAGTTACTGTTATTAAGTACAGTGGTGATCACTGTGTGTCTTTATTAGTTATTATATTATTAGTTACTGTTATTAAGTACAGTGGTGATCACTGTGTGTCTTTATTAGTTATTATATTATTAGTTACTGTTATTAAGTACAGTGATGATCACTGTGTGTCTTTATTAGTTATTATATTATTAGTTACTGTTATTAAGTACAGTGATGATCACTGTGTGTCTTTATTAGTTATTAGTATTATTAGTTACTGTTATTAAGTACAGTGGTGATCACTGTGTGTCTTTATTAGTTATTATGTTATTAGTTACTGTTATTAAGTACAGTGGTGATCACTGTGTGTCTTTATTAGTTATTATTAGTTACTGTTATTAAGTACAGTGGTGATCACTGTGTGTCTTTATTAGTTATTATATTATTAGTTACTGTTATTAAGTACAGTGGTGATCACTGTGTGTCTTTATTAGTATTATTAGTTACTGTTATTAAGTACAGTGATGATCACTGTGTGTCTTTATTAGTTATTAGTTATTAGTTACTGTTATTAAGTACAGTGGTGATCACTGTGTGTCTTTATTAGTTATTAGTATTATTAGTTACTGTTATTAAGTACAGTGGTGATCACTGTGTGTCTTTATTAGTTATTATTAGTTACTGTTATTAAGTACAGTGGTGATCACTGTGTGTCTTTATTAGTTATTAGTATTATTAGTTACTGTTATTAAGTACAGTGGTGATCACTGTGTGTCTTTATTAGTTATTATTTATTAGTTACTGTTATTAAGTACAGTGGTGATCACTGTGTGTCTTTATTAGTTATTAGTATTATTAGTTACTGTTATTAAGTACAGTGGTGATCACTGTGTGTCTTTATTAGTTATTATATTATTAGTTACTGTTATTAAGTACAGTGGTGATCACTGTGTGTCTTTATTAGTTATTATATTATTAGTTACTGTTATTAAGTACAGTGATGATCACTGTGTGTCTTTATTAGTTATTATATTATTAGTTACTGTTATTAAGTACAGTGGTGATCACTGTGTGTCTTTATTAGTTATTATATTATTAGTTACTGTTATTAAGTACAGTGGTGATCACTGTGTGTCTTTATTAGTTATTAGTATTATTAGTTACTGTTATTAAGTACAGTGATGATCACTGTGTGTCTTTATTAGTTATTAGTATTATTAGTTACTGTTATTAAGTACAGTGGTGATCACTGTGTGTCTTTATTAGTTATTAGTATTATTAGTTACTGTTATTAAGTACAGTGGTGATCACTGTGTGTCTTTATTAGTTATTATATTATTAGTTACTGTTATTAAGTACAGTGATGATCACTGTGTGTCTTTATTAGTTATTATATTATTAGTTACTGTTATTAAGTACAGTGGTGATCACTGTGTGTCTTTATTAGTTATTATATTATTAGTTACTGTTATTAAGTACAGTGGTGATCACTGTGTGTCTTTATTAGTTATTATATTATTAGTTACTGTTATTAAGTACAGTGATGATCACTGTGTCTTTATTAGTTATTAGTATTATTAGTTACTGTTATTAAGTACAGTGGTGATCACTGTGTGTCTTTATTAGTTATTAGTATTATTAGTTACTGTTATTAAGTACAGTGGTGATCACTGTGTGTCTTTATTAGTTATTAGTATTATTAGTTACTGTTATTAAGTACAGTGATGATCACTGTGTGTCTTTATTAGTTATTATATTATTAGTTACTGTTATTAAGTACAGTGGTGATCACTGTGTGTCTTTATTAGTTATTATATTATTAGTTACTGTTATTAAGTACAGTGATGATCACTGTGTGTCTTTATTAGTTATTAGTATTATTAGTTACTGTTATTAAGTACAGTGGTGATCACTGTGTGTCTTTATTAGTTATTAGTATTATTAGTTACTGTTATTAAGTACAGTGATGATCACTGTGTGTCTTTATTAGTTATTATGTTATTAGTTACTGTTATTAAGTACAGTGATGATCACTGTGTGTCTTTATTAGTTATTATGTTATTAGTTACTGTTATTAAGTACAGTGATGATCACTGTGTGTCTTTATTAGTTATTAGTATTATTAGTTACTGTTATTAAGTACAGTGGTGATCACTGTGTGTCTTTATTAGTTATTAGTATTATTAGTTACTGTTATTAAGTACAGTGGTGATCACTGTGTGTCTTTATTAGTTATTATATTATTAGTTACTGTTATTAAGTACAGTGGTGATCACTGTGTGTCTTTATTAGTTATTAGTATTATTAGTTACTGTTATTAAGTACAGTGGTGATCACTGTGTGTCTTTATTAGTTATTAGTATTATTAGTTACTGTTATTAAGTACAGTGGTGATCACTGTGTGTCTTTATTAGTTATTATATTATTAGTTACTGTTATTAAGTACAGTGGTGATCACTGTGTGTCTTTATTAGTTATTATATTATTAGTTACTGTTATTAAGTACAGTGGTGATCACTGTGTGTCTTTATTAGTTATTAGTATTATTAGTTACTGTTATTAAGTACAGTGGTGATCACTGTGTGTCTTTATTAGTTATTAGTATTATTAGTTACTGTTATTAAGTACAGTGGTGATCACTGTGTGTCTTTATTAGTTATTAGTATTATTAGTTACTGTTATTAAGTACAGTGGTGATCACTGTGTGTCTTTATTAGTTATTAGTATTATTAGTTACTGTTATTAAGTACAGTGGTGATCACTGTGTGTCTTTATTAGTTATTATATTATTAGTTACTGTTATTAAGTACAGTGATGATCACTGTGTGTCTTTATTAGTTATTAGTATTATTAGTTACTGTTATTAAGTACAGTGGTGATCACTGTGTGTCTTTATTAGTTATTATATTATTAGTTACTGTTATTAAGTACAGTGGTGATCACTGTGTGTCTTTATTAGTTATTATATTATTAGTTACTGTTATTAAGTACAGTGGTGATCACTGTGTGTCTTTATTAGTTATTAGTATTATTAGTTACTGTTATTAAGTACAGTGGTGATCACTGTGTGTCTTTATTAGTTATTATATTATTAGTTACTGTTATTAAGTACAGTGATGATCACTGTGTGTCTTTATTAGTTATTAGTGTTATTAGTTACTGTTATTAAGTACAGTGGTGATCACTGTGTGTCTTTATTAGTTATTATATTATTAGTTACTGTTATTAAGTACAGTGATGATCACTGTGTGTCTTTATTAGTTATTAGTATTATTAGTTACTGTTATTAAGTACAGTGATGATCACTGTGTGTCTTTATTAGTTATTAGTGTTATTAGTTACTGTTATTAAGTACAGTGGTGATCACTGTGTGTCTTTATTAGTTATTATGTTATTAGTTACTGTTATTAAGTACAGTGGTGATCACTGTGTGTCTTTATTAGTTATTATATTATTAGTTACTGTTATTAAGTACAGTGATGATCACTGTGTGTCTTTATTAGTTATTAGTATTATTAGTTACTGTTATTAAGTACAGTGGTGATCACTGTGTGTCTTTATTAGTTATTAGTGTTATTAGTTACTGTTATTAAGTACAGTGGTGATCACTGTGTGTCTTTATTAGTTATTATATTATTAGTTACTGTTATTAAGTACAGTGATGATCACTGTGTGTCTTTATTAGTTATTAGTATTATTAGTTACTGTTATTAAGTACAGTGGTGATCACTGTGTGTCTTTATTAGTTATTATATTATTAGTTACTGTTATTAAGTACAGTGATGATCACTGTGTGTCTTTATTAGTTATTAGTATTATTAGTTACTGTTATTAAGTACAGTGGTGATCACTGTGTGTCTTTATTAGTTATTATATTATTAGTTACTGTTATTAAGTACAGTGATGATCACTGTGTGTCTTTATTAGTTATTAGTATTATTAGTTACTGTTATTAAGTACAGTGGTGATCACTGTGTGTCTTTATTAGTTATTAGTATTATTAGTTACTGTTATTAAGTACAGTGATGATCACTGTGTGTCTTTATTAGTTATTATGTTATTAGTTACTGTTATTAAGTACAGTGGTGATCACTGTGTGTCTTTATTAGTTATTATGTTATTAGTTACTGTTATTAAGTACAGTGGTGATCACTGTGTGTCTTTATTAGTTATTAGTATTATTAGTTACTGTTATTAAGTACAGTGATGATCACTGTGTGTCTTTATTAGTTATTAGTATTATTAGTTACTGTTATTAAGTACAGTGGTGATCACTGTGTGTCTTTATTAGTTATTAGTATTATTAGTTACTGTTATTAAGTACAGTGGTGATCACTGTGTGTCTTTATTAGTTATTAGTATTATTAGTTACTGTTATTAAGTACAGTGATGATCACTGTGTGTCTTTATTAGTTATTAGTATTATTAGTTACTGTTATTAAGTACAGTGGTGATCACTGTGTGTCTTTATTAGTTATTAGTGTTATTAGTTACTGTTATTAAGTACAGTGGTGATCACTGTGTGTCTTTATTAGTTATTAGTGTTATTAGTTACTGTTATTAAGTACAGTGGTGATCACTGTGTGTCTTTATTAGTTATTAGTATTATTAGTTACTGTTATTAAGTACAGTGATGATCACTGTGTGTCTTTATTAGTTATTATGTTATTAGTTACTGTTATTAAGTACAGTGATGATCACTGTGTGTCTTTATTAGTTATTAGTGTTATTAGTTACTGTTATTAAGTACAGTGGTGATCACTGTGTGTCTTTATTAGTTATTATATTATTAGTTACTGTTATTAAGTACAGTGATGATCACTGTGTGTCTTTATTAGTTATTAGTATTATTAGTTACTGTTATTAAGTACAGTGATGATCACTGTGTGTCTTTATTAGTTATTAGTGTTATTAGTTACTGTTATTAAGTACAGTGGTGATCACTGTGTGTCTTTATTAGTTATTATATTATTAGTTACTGTTATTAAGTACAGTGATGATCACTGTGTGTCTTTATTAGTTATTAGTGTTATTAGTTACTGTTATTAAGTACAGTGATGATCACTGTGTGTCTTTATTAGTTATTAGTATTATTAGTTACTGTTATTAAGTACAGTGATGATCACTGTGTGTCTTTATTAGTTATTAGTGTTATTAGTTACTGTTATTAAGTACAGTGATGATCACTGTGTGTCTTTATTAGTTATTAGTGTTATTAGTTACTGTTATTAAGTACAGTGGTGATCACTGTGTGTCTTTATTAGTTATTATGTTATTAGTTACTGTTATTAAGTACAGTGATGATCACTGTGTGTCTTTATTAGTTATTATGTTATTAGTTACTGTTATTAAGTACAGTGGTGATCACTGTGTGTCTTTATTAGTTATTAGTGTTATTAGTTACTGTTATTAAGTACAGTGGTGATCACTGTGTGTCTTTATTAGTTATTATGTTATTAGTTACTGTTATTAAGTACAGTGATGATCACTGTGTGTCTTTATTAGTTATTATGTTATTAGTTACTGTTATTAAGTACAGTGTGATCACTGTGTGTCTTTATTAGTTATTATATTATTAGTTACTGTTATTAAGTACAGTGGTGATCACTGTGTGTCTTTATTAGTTATTAGTGTTATTAGTTACTGTTATTAAGTACAGTGGTGATCACTGTGTGTCTTTATTAGTTATTAGTATTATTAGTTACTGTTATTAAGTACAGTGGTGATCACTGTGTGTCTTTATTAGTTATTATGTTATTAGTTACTGTTATTAAGTACAGTGATGATCACTGTGTGTCTTTATTAGTTATTATGTTATTAGTTACTGTTATTAAGTACAGTGGTGATCACTGTGTGTCTTTATTAGTTATTAGTATTATTAGTTACTGTTATTAAGTACAGTGGTGATCACTGTGTGTCTTTATTAGTTATTATGTTATTAGTTACTGTTATTAAGTACAGTGGTGATCACTGTGTGTCTTTATTAGTTATTATGTTATTAGTTACTGTTATTAAGTACAGTGGTGATCACTGTGTGTCTTTATTAGTTATTATATTATTAGTTACTGTTATTAAGTACAGTGATGATCACTGTGTGTCTTTATTAGTTATTAGTATTATTAGTTACTGTTATTAAGTACAGTGGTGATCACTGTGTGTCTTTATTAGTTATTATATGTTATTAGTTACTGTTATTAAGTACAGTGGTGATCACTGTGTGTCTTTATTAGTTATTAGTATTATTAGTTACTGTTATTAAGTACAGTGGTGATCACTGTGTGTCTTTATTAGTTATTAGTATTATTAGTTACTGTTATTAAGTACAGTGGTGATCACTGTGTGTCTTTATTAGTTATTATGTTATTAGTTACTGTTATTAAGTACAGTGGTGATCACTGTGTGTCTTTATTAGTTATTAGTATTATTAGTTACTGTTATTAAGTACAGTGATGATCACTGTGTGTCTTTATTAGTTATTAGTATTATTAGTTACTGTTATTAAGTACAGTGGTGATCACTGTGTGTCTTTATTAGTTATTAGTATTATTAGTTACTGTTATTAAGTACAGTGGTGATCACTGTGTGTCTTTATTAGTTATTAGTATTATTAGTTACTGTTATTAAGTACAGTGATGATCACTGTGTGTCTTTATTAGTTATTAGTATTATTAGTTACTGTTATTAAGTACAGTGGTGATCACTGTGTGTCTTTATTAGTTATTAGTATTATTAGTTACTGTTATTAAGTACAGTGGTGATCACTGTGTGTCTTTATTAGTTATTAGTGTTATTAGTTACTGTTATTAAGTACAGTGGTGATCACTGTGTGTCTTTATTAGTTATTAGTATTATTAGTTACTGTTATTAAGTACAGTGGTGATCACTGTGTGTCTTTATTAGTTATTATATTATTAGTTACTGTTATTAAGTACAGTGGTGATCACTGTGTGTCTTTATTAGTTATTATATTATTAGTTACTGTTATTAAGTACAGTGATGATCACTGTGTGTCTTTATTAGTTATTATATTATTAGTTACTGTTATTAAGTACAGTGATGATCACTGTGTGTCTTTATTAGTTATTAGTATTATTAGTTACTGTTATTAAGTACAGTGGTGATCACTGTGTGTCTTTATTAGTTATTAGTATTATTAGTTACTGTTATTAAGTACAGTGGTGATCACTGTGTGTCTTTATTAGTTATTAGTATTATTAGTTACTGTTATTAAGTACAGTGATGATCACTGTGTGTCTTTATTAGTTATTAGTATTATTAGTTACTGTTATTAAGTACAGTGGTGATCACTGTGTGTCTTTATTAGTTATTAGTGTTATTAGTTACTGTTATTAAGTACAGTGGTGATCACTGTGTGTCTTTATTAGTTATTAGTATTATTAGTTACTGTTATTAAGTACAGTGGTGATCACTGTGTGTCTTTATTAGTTATTAGTATTATTAGTTACTGTTATTAAGTACAGTGATGATCACTGTGTGTCTTTATTAGTTATTAGTGTTATTAGTTACTGTTATTAAGTACAGTGGTGATCACTGTGTGTCTTTATTAGTTATTATATTATTAGTTACTGTTATTAAGTACAGTGATGATCACTGTGTGTCTTTATTAGTTATTAGTATTATTAGTTACTGTTATTAAGTACAGTGATGATCACTGTGTGTCTTTATTAGTTATTAGTGTTATTAGTTACTGTTATTAAGTACAGTGGTGATCACTGTGTGTCTTTATTAGTTATTAGTATTATTAGTTACTGTTATTAAGTACAGTGGTGATCACTGTGTGTCTTTATTAGTTATTAGTATTATTAGTTACTGTTATTAAGTACAGTGGTGATCACTGTGTGTCTTTATTAGTTATTAGTATTATTAGTTACTGTTATTAAGTACAGTGATGATCACTGTGTGTCTTTATTAGTTATTATATTATTAGTTACTGTTATTAAGTACAGTGATGATCACTGTGTGTCTTTATTAGTTATTAGTGTTATTAGTTACTGTTATTAAGTACAGTGGTGATCACTGTGTGTCTTTATTAGTTATTAGTATTATTAGTTACTGTTATTAAGTACAGTGATGATCACTGTGTGTCTTTATTAGTTATTATGTTATTAGTTACTGTTATTAAGTACAGTGATGATCACTGTGTGTCTTTATTAGTTATTAGTATTATTAGTTACTGTTATTAAGTACAGTGATGATCACTGTGTGTCTTTATTAGTTATTAGTATTATTAGTTACTGTTATTAAGTACAGTGATGATCACTGTGTGTCTTTATTAGTTATTAGTGTTATTAGTTACTGTTATTAAGTACAGTGGTGATCACTGTGTGTCTTTATTAGTTATTAGTATTATTAGTTACTGTTATTAAGTACAGTGATGATCACTGTGTGTCTTTATTAGTTATTAGTATTATTAGTTACTGTTATTAAGTACAGTGATGATCACTGTGTGTCTTTATTAGTTATTAGTATTATTAGTTACTGTTATTAAGTACAGTGATGATCACTGTGTGTCTTTATTAGTTATTAGTATTATTAGTTACTGTTATTAAGTACAGTGATGATCACTGTGTGTCTTTATTAGTTATTAGTATTATTAGTTACTGTTATTAAGTACAGTGGTGATCACTGTGTGTCTTTATTAGTTATTAGTGTTATTAGTTACTGTTATTAAGTACAGTGATGATCACTGTGTGTCTTTATTAGTTATTAGTATTATTAGTTACTGTTATTAAGTACAGTGGTGATCACTGTGTGTCTTTATTAGTTATTATGTTATTAGTTACTGTTATTAAGTACAGTGATGATCACTGTGTGTCTTTATTAGTTATTAGTATTATTAGTTACTGTTATTAAGTACAGTGATGATCACTGTGTGTCTTTATTAGTTATTAGTATTATTAGTTACTGTTATTAAGTACAGTGATGATCACTGTGTGTCTTTATTAGTTATTATGTTATTAGTTACTGTTATTAAGTACAGTGATGATCACTGTGTGTCTTTATTAGTTATTAGTGTTATTAGTTACTGTTATTAAGTACAGTGGTGATCACTGTGTGTCTTTATTAGTTATTAGTGTTATTAGTTACTGTTATTAAGTACAGTGGTGATCACTGTGTGTCTTTATTAGTTATTATGTTATTAGTTACTGTTATTAAGTACAGTGATGATCACTGTGTGTCTTTATTAGTTATTAGTGTTATTAGTTACTGTTATTAAGTACAGTGATGATCACTGTGTGTCTTTATTAGTTATTAGTATTATTAGTTACTGTTATTAAGTACAGTGATGATCACTGTGTGTCTTTATTAGTTATTATGTTATTAGTTACTGTTATTAAGTACAGTGATGATCACTGTGTGTCTTTATTAGTTATTATGTTATTAGTTACTGTTATTAAGTACAGTGATGATCACTGTGTGTCTTTATTAGTTATTATGTTATTAGTTACTGTTATTAAGTACAGTGGTGATCACTGTGTGTCTTTATTAGTTATTATTATTATTAGTTACTGTTATTAAGTACAGTGGTGATCACTGTGTGTCTTTATTAGTTATTAGTGTTATTAGTTACTGTTATTAAGTACAGTGATGATCACTGTGTGTCTTTATTAGTTATTAGTATTATTAGTTACTGTTATTAAGTACAGTGGTGATCACTGTGTGTCTTTATTAGTTATTATGTTATTAGTTACTGTTATTAAGTACAGTGGTGATCACTGTGTGTCTTTATTAGTTATTAGTATTATTAGTTACTGTTATTAAGTACAGTGATGATCACTGTGTGTCTTTATTAGTTATTAGTGTTATTAGTTACTGTTATTAAGTACAGTGGTGATCACTGTGTGTCTTTATTAGTTATTAGTGTTATTAGTTACTGTTATTAAGTACAGTGGTGATCACTGTGTGTCTTTATTAGTTATTAGTGTTATTAGTTACTGTTATTAAGTACAGTGATGATCACTGTGTGTCTTTATTAGTTATTAGTGTTATTAGTTACTGTTATTAAGTACAGTGATGATCACTGTGTGTCTTTATTAGTTATTAGTGTTATTAGTTACTGTTATTAAGTACAGTGATGATCACTGTGTGTCTTTATTAGTTATTAGTGTTATTAGTTACTGTTATTAAGTACAGTGATGATCACTGTGTGTCTTTATTAGTTATTATATTATTAGTTACTGTTATTAAGTACAGTGATGATCACTGTGTGTCTTTATTAGTTATTATGTTATTAGTTACTGTTATTAAGTACAGTGGTGATCACTGTGTGTCTTTATTAGTTATTATATTATTAGTTACTGTTATTAAGTACAGTGATGATCACTGTGTGTCTTTATTAGTTATTATGTTATTAGTTACTGTTATTAAGTACAGTGGTGATCACTGTGTGTCTTTATTAGTTATTATATTATTAGTTACTGTTATTAAGTACAGTGATGATCACTGTGTGTCTTTATTAGTTATTATGTTATTAGTTACTGTTATTAAGTACAGTGATGATCACTGTGTGTCTTTATTAGTTATTATGTTATTAGTTACTGTTATTAAGTACAGTGGTGATCACTGTGTGTCTTTATTAGTTATTAGTATTATTAGTTACTGTTATTAAGTACAGTGATGATCACTGTGTGTCTTTATTAGTTATTATGTTATTAGTTACTGTTATTAAGTACAGTGGTGATCACTGTGTGTCTTTATTAGTTATTAGTATTATTAGTTACTGTTATTAAGTACAGTGATGATCACTGTGTGTCTTTATTAGTTATTATGTTATTAGTTACTGTTATTAAGTACAGTGATGATCACTGTGTGTCTTTATTAGTTATTAGTATTATTAGTTACTGTTATTAAGTACAGTGGTGATCACTGTGTGTCTTTATTAGTTATTATGTTATTAGTTACTGTTATTAAGTACAGTGATGATCACTGTGTGTCTTTATTAGTTATTAGTATTATTAGTTACTGTTATTAAGTACAGTGGTGATCACTGTGTGTCTTTATTAGTTATTAGTGTTATTAGTTACTGTTATTAAGTACAGTGATGATCACTGTGTGTCTTTATTAGTTATTAGTATTATTAGTTACTGTTATTAAGTACAGTGGTGATCACTGTGTGTCTTTATTAGTTATTAGTGTTATTAGTTACTGTTATTAAGTACAGTGATGATCACTGTGTGTCTTTATTAGTTATTAGTGTTATTAGTTACTGTTATTAAGTACAGTGATGATCACTGTGTGTCTTTATTAGTTATTAGTATTATTAGTTACTGTTATTAAGTACAGTGATGATCACTGTGTGTCTTTATTAGTTATTAGTGTTATTAGTTACTGTTATTAAGTACAGTGATGATCACTGTGTGTCTTTATTAGTTATTAGTGTTATTAGTTACTGTTATTAAGTACAGTGGTGATCACTGTGTGTCTTTATTAGTTATTAGTGTTATTAGTTACTGTTATTAAGTACAGTGGTGATCACTGTGTGTCTTTATTAGTTATTATGTTATTAGTTACTGTTATTAAGTACAGTGGTGATCACTGTGTGTCTTTATTAGTTATTAGTATTATTAGTTACTGTTATTAAGTACAGTGATGATCACTGTGTGTCTTTATTAGTTATTAGTGTTATTAGTTACTGTTATTAAGTACAGTGGTGATCACTGTGTGTCTTTATTAGTTATTATGTTATTAGTTACTGTTATTAAGTACAGTGATGATCACTGTGTGTCTTTATTAGTTATTAGTGTTATTAGTTACTGTTATTAAGTACAGTGATGATCACTGTGTGTCTTTATTAGTTATTAGTGTTATTAGTTACTGTTATTAAGTACAGTGATGATCACTGTGTGTCTTTATTAGTTATTATGTTATTAGTTACTGTTATTAAGTACAGTGATGATCACTGTGTGTCTTTATTAGTTATTATGTTATTAGTTACTGTTATTAAGTACAGTGATGATCACTGTGTGTCTTTATTAGTTATTATGTTATTAGTTACTGTTATTAAGTACAGTGATGATCACTGTGTGTCTTTATTAGTTATTATGTTATTAGTTACTGTTATTAAGTACAGTGGTGATCACTGTGTGTCTTTATTAGTTATTAGTGTTATTAGTTACTGTTATTAAGTACAGTGATGATCACTGTGTGTCTTTATTAGTTATTAGTGTTATTAGTTACTGTTATTAAGTACAGTGATGATCACTGTGTGTCTTTATTAGTTATTAGTATTATTAGTTACTGTTATTAAGTACAGTGGTGATCACTGTGTGTCTTTATTAGTTATTAGTGTTATTAGTTACTGTTATTAAGTACAGTGATGATCACTGTGTGTCTTTATTAGTTATTAGTATTATTAGTTACTGTTATTAAGTACAGTGGTGATCACTGTGTGTCTTTATTAGTTATTAGTGTTATTAGTTACTGTTATTAAGTACAGTGGTGATCACTGTGTGTCTTTATTAGTTATTAGTGTTATTAGTTACTGTTATTAAGTACAGTGATGATCACTGTGTGTCTTTATTAGTTATTAGTGTTATTAGTTACTGTTATTAAGTACAGTGATGATCACTGTGTGTCTTTATTAGTTATTAGTGTTATTAGTTACTGTTATTAAGTACAGTGATGATCACTGTGTGTCTTTATTAGTTATTAGTGTTATTAGTTACTGTTATTAAGTACAGTGATGATCACTGTGTGTCTTTATTAGTTATTATGTTATTAGTTACTGTTATTAAGTACAGTGATGATCACTGTGTGTCTTTATTAGTTATTATGTTATTAGTTACTGTTATTAAGTACAGTGATGATCACTGTGTGTCTTTATTAGTTATTATGTTATTAGTTACTGTTATTAAGTACAGTGGTGATCACTGTGTGTCTTTATTAGTTATTATATTATTAGTTACTGTTATTAAGTACAGTGATGATCACTGTGTGTCTTTATTAGTTATTATATTATTAGTTACTGTTATTAAGTACAGTGATGATCACTGTGTGTCTTTATTAGTTATTATGTTATTAGTTACTGTTATTAAGTACAGTGATGATCACTGTGTGTCTTTATTAGTTATTATGTTATTAGTTACTGTTATTAAGTACAGTGGTGATCACTGTGTGTCTTTATTAGTTATTAGTATTATTAGTTACTGTTATTAAGTACAGTGATGATCACTGTGTGTCTTTATTAGTTATTATGTTATTAGTTACTGTTATTAAGTACAGTGATGATCACTGTGTGTCTTTATTAGTTATTAGTATTATTAGTTACTGTTATTAAGTACAGTGATGATCACTGTGTGTCTTTATTAGTTATTATGTTATTAGTTACTGTTATTAAGTACAGTGATGATCACTGTGTGTCTTTATTAGTTATTATATTATTAGTTACTGTTATTAAGTACAGTGATGATCACTGTGTGTCTTTATTAGTTATTATGTTATTAGTTACTGTTATTAAGTACAGTGGTGATCACTGTGTGTCTTTATTAGTTATTAGTATTATTAGTTACTGTTATTAAGTACAGTGATGATCACTGTGTGTCTTTATTAGTTATTAGTGTTATTAGTTACTGTTATTAAGTACAGTGGTGATCACTGTGTGTCTTTATTAGTTATTAGTGTTATTAGTTACTGTTATTAAGTACAGTGGTGATCACTGTGTGTCTTTATTAGTTATTAGTGTTATTAGTTACTGTTATTAAGTACAGTGATGATCACTGTGTGTCTTTATTAGTTATTAGTGTTATTAGTTACTGTTATTAAGTACAGTGATGATCACTGTGTGTCTTTATTAGTTATTAGTGTTATTAGTTACTGTTATTAAGTACAGTGATGATCACTGTGTGTCTTTATTAGTTATTAGTGTTATTAGTTACTGTTATTAAGTACAGTGATGATCACTGTGTGTCTTTATTAGTTATTAGTGTTATTAGTTACTGTTATTAAGTACAGTGATGATCACTGTGTGTCTTTATTAGTTATTATATTATTAGTTACTGTTATTAAGTACAGTGATGATCACTGTGTGTCTTTATTAGTTATTATATTATTAGTTACTGTTATTAAGTACAGTGGTGATCACTGTGTGTCTTTATTAGTTATTATGTTATTAGTTACTGTTATTAAGTACAGTGATGATCACTGTGTGTCTTTATTAGTTATTATATTATTAGTTACTGTTATTAAGTACAGTGATGATCACTGTGTGTCTTTATTAGTTATTATGTTATTAGTTACTGTTATTAAGTACAGTGGTGATCACTGTGTGTCTTTATTAGTTATTATATTATTAGTTACTGTTATTAAGTACAGTGGTGATCACTGTGTGTCTTTATTAGTTATTATGTTATTAGTTACTGTTATTAAGTACAGTGATGATCACTGTGTGTCTTTATTAGTTATTAGTGTTATTAGTTACTGTTATTAAGTACAGTGGTGATCACTGTGTGTCTTTATTAGTTATTATGTTATTAGTTACTGTTATTAAGTACAGTGATGATCACTGTGTGTCTTTATTAGTTATTAGTGTTATTAGTTACTGTTATTAAGTACAGTGATGATCACTGTGTGTCTTTATTAGTTATTAGTATTATTAGTTACTGTTATTAAGTACAGTGATGATCACTGTGTGTCTTTATTAGTTATTATGTTATTAGTTACTGTTATTAAGTACAGTGATGATCACTGTGTGTCTTTATTAGTTATTATGTTATTAGTTACTGTTATTAAGTACAGTGATGATCACTGTGTGTCTTTATTAGTTATTATGTTATTAGTTACTGTTATTAAGTACAGTGATGATCACTGTGTGTCTTTATTAGTTATTAGTATTATTAGTTACTGTTATTAAGTACAGTGGTGATCACTGTGTGTCTTTATTAGTTATTATGTTATTAGTTACTGTTATTAAGTACAGTGATGATCACTGTGTGTCTTTATTAGTTATTAGTATTATTAGTTACTGTTATTAAGTACAGTGGTGATCACTGTGTGTCTTTATTAGTTATTATGTTATTAGTTACTGTTATTAAGTACAGTGGTGATCACTGTGTGTCTTTATTAGTTATTAGTATTATTAGTTACTGTTATTAAGTACAGTGATGATCACTGTGTGTCTTTATTAGTTATTAGTGTTATTAGTTACTGTTATTAAGTACAGTGGTGATCACTGTGTGTCTTTATTAGTTATTAGTGTTATTAGTTACTGTTATTAAGTACAGTGGTGATCACTGTGTGTCTTTATTAGTTATTAGTGTTATTAGTTACTGTTATTAAGTACAGTGATGATCACTGTGTGTCTTTATTAGTTATTAGTGTTATTAGTTACTGTTATTAAGTACAGTGATGATCACTGTGTGTCTTTATTAGTTATTATGTTATTAGTTACTGTTATTAAGTACAGTGATGATCACTGTGTGTCTTTATTAGTTATTATGTTATTAGTTACTGTTATTAAGTACAGTGGTGATCACTGTGTGTCTTTATTAGTTATTATATTATTAGTTACTGTTATTAAGTACAGTGATGATCACTGTGTGTCTTTATTAGTTATTATGTTATTAGTTACTGTTATTAAGTACAGTGGTGATCACTGTGTGTCTTTATTAGTTATTATATTATTAGTTACTGTTATTAAGTACAGTGATGATCACTGTGTGTCTTTATTAGTTATTATGTTATTAGTTACTGTTATTAAGTACAGTGGTGATCACTGTGTGTCTTTATTAGTTATTATGTTATTAGTTACTGTTATTAAGTACAGTGATGATCACTGTGTGTCTTTATTAGTTATTATGTTATTAGTTACTGTTATTAAGTACAGTGATGATCACTGTGTGTCTTTATTAGTTATTATGTTATTAGTTACTGTTATTAAGTACAGTGATGATCACTGTGTGTCTTTATTAGTTATTAGTGTTATTAGTTACTGTTATTAAGTACAGTGATGATCACTGTGTGTCTTTATTAGTTATTAGTATTATTAGTTACTGTTATTAAGTACAGTGATGATCACTGTGTGTCTTTATTAGTTATTATGTTATTAGTTACTGTTATTAAGTACAGTGTGATCACTGTGTGTCTTTATTAGTTATTATATTATTAGTTACTGTTATTAAGTACAGTGATGATCACTGTGTGTCTTTATTAGTTATTATAGTTATTAGTTACTGTTATTAAGTACAGTGATGATCACTGTGTGTCTTTATTAGTTTTATAGTTATTAGTTACTGTTATTAAGTACAGTGATGATCACTGTGTGTCTTTATTAGTTATTATATTATTAGTTACTGTTATTAAGTACAGTGGATGATCACTGTGTGTCTTTATTAGTTATTATGTTATTAGTTACTGTTATTAAGTACAGTGGTGATCACTGTGTGTCTTTATTAGTTATTATATTATTAGTTACTGTTATTTAAGTACAGTGATGATCACTGTGTGTCTTTATTAGTTATTATAGTTATTAGTTACTGTTATTAAGTACAGTGGTGATCACTGTGTGTCTTTATTAGTTATTATTTATTAGTTACTGTTATTAAGTACAGTGATGATCACTGTGTGTCTTTATTAGTTATTATGTTATTAGTTACTGTTATTAAGTACAGTGATGATCACTGTGTGTCTTTATTAGTTATTATGTTATTAGTTACTGTTATTAAGTACAGTGGTGATCACTGTGTGTCTTTATTAGTTATTATATTATTAGTTACTGTTATTAAGTACAGTGGTGATCACTGTGTGTCTTTATTAGTTATTATATTATTAGTTACTGTTATTAAGTACAGTGATGATCACTGTGTGTCTTTATTAGTTATTATGTTATTAGTTACTGTTATTAAGTACAGTGATGATCACTGTGTGTCTTTATTAGTTATTATGTTATTAGTTACTGTTATTAAGTACAGTGGTGATCACTGTGTGTCTTTATTAGTTATTATATTATTAGTTACTGTTATTAAGTACAGTGATGATCACTGTGTGTCTTTATTAGTTATTATGTTATTAGTTACTGTTATTAAGTACAGTGGTGATCACTGTGTGTCTTTATTAGTTATTATATTATTAGTTACTGTTATTAAGTACAGTGGTGATCACTGTGTGTCTTTATTAGTTATTATGTTATTAGTTACTGTTATTAAGTACAGTGGTGATCACTGTGTGTCTTTATTAGTTATTATATTATTAGTTACTGTTATTAAGTACAGTGGTGATCACTGTGTGTCTTTATTAGTTATTATGTTATTAGTTACTGTTATTAAGTACAGTGGTGATCACTGTGTGTCTTTATTAGTTATTATGTTATTAGTTACTGTTATTAAGTACAGTGATGATCACTGTGTGTCTTTATTAGTTATTAGTATTATTAGTTACTGTTATTAAGTACAGTGGTGATCATTGTGTGTCTTTATTAGTTATTATGTTATTAGTTACTGTTATTAAGTACAGTGATGATCACTGTGTGTCTTTATTAGTTATTAGTATTATTAGTTACTGTTATTAAGTACAGTGATGATCACTGTGTGTCTTTATTAGTTATTATGTTATTAGTTACTGTTATTAAGTACAGTGATGATCACTGTGTGTCTTTATTAGTTATTAGTGTTATTAGTTACTGTTATTAAGTACAGTGGTGATCACTGTGTGTCTTTATTAGTTATTAGTGTTATTAGTTACTGTTATTAAGTACAGTGGATGATCACTGTGTGTCTTTATTAGTTATTATATTATTAGTTACTGTTATTAAGTACAGTGGTGATCACTGTGTGTCTTTATTAGTTATTAGTATTATTAGTTACTGTTATTAAGTACAGTGGTGATCACTGTGTCTTTATTAGTTATTAGTATTATTAGTTACTGTTATTAAGTACAGTGATGATCACTGTGTGTCTTTATTAGTTATTAGTGTTATTAGTTACTGTTATTAAGTACAGTGATGATCACTGTGTGTCTTTATTAGTTATTATGTTATTAGTTACTGTTATTAAGTACAGTGGTGATCACTGTGTGTCTTTATTAGTTATTAGTATTATTAGTTACTGTTATTAAGTACAGTGGATGATCACTGTGTGTCTTTATTAGTTATTAGTATTATTAGTTACTGTTATTAAGTACAGTGATGATCACTGTGTGTCTTTATTAGTTATTAGTGTTATTAGTTACTGTTATTAAGTACAGTGATGATCACTGTGTGTCTTTATTAGTTATTAGTGTTATTAGTTACTGTTATTAAGTACAGTGATGATCACTGTGTGTCTTTATTAGTTATTATATTATTAGTTACTGTTATTAAGTACAGTGGATGATCACTGTGTGTCTTTATTAGTTATTATGTTATTAGTTACTGTTATTAAGTACAGTGGTGATCACTGTGTGTCTTTATTAGTTATTAGTATTATTAGTTACTGTTATTAAGTACAGTGATGATCACTGTGTGTCTTTATTAGTTATTAGTGTTATTAGTTACTGTTATTAAGTACAGTGATGATCACTGTGTGTCTTTATTAGTTATTAGTGTTATTAGTTACTGTTATTAAGTACAGTGATGATCACTGTGTGTCTTTATTAGTTATTAGTATTATTAGTTACTGTTATTAAGTACAGTGATGATCACTGTGTGTCTTTATTAGTTATTATATTATTAGTTACTGTTATTAAGTACAGTGATGATCACTGTGTGTCTTTATTAGTTATTATGTTATTAGTTACTGTTATTAAGTACAGTGGTGATCACTGTGTGTCTTTATTAGTTATTAGTGTTATTAGTTACTGTTATTAAGTACAGTGGTGATCACTGTGTGTCTTTATTAGTTATTAGTATTATTAGTTACTGTTATTAAGTACAGTGGATGATCACTGTGTGTCTTTATTAGTTATTAGTATTATTAGTTACTGTTATTAAGTACAGTGATGATC
The DNA here is from genome assembly GCA_024529925.1 of Ophthalmolycus amberensis. Classification (NCBI taxonomy): domain Eukaryota; kingdom Metazoa; phylum Chordata; class Actinopteri; order Perciformes; family Zoarcidae; genus Ophthalmolycus; species Ophthalmolycus amberensis. Next base: position 337,902 of record JAFEUB010001380.1, on the reverse strand, counting down.
ACTGTGTGTCTTTATTAGTTATTAGTGTTATTAGTTACTGTTATTAAGTACAGTGATGATCACTGTGTGTCTTTATTAGTTATTAGTATTATTAGTTACTGTTATTAAGTACAGTGGTGATCACTGTGTGTCTTTATTAGTTATTAGTATTATTAGTTACTGTTATTAAGTACAGTGATGATCACTGTGTGTCTTTATTAGTTATTAGTGTTATTAGTTACTGTTATTAAGTACAGTGATGATCACTGTGTGTCTTTATTAGTTATTAGTGTTATTAGTTACTGTTATTAAGTACAGTGATGATCACTGTGTGTCTTTATTAGTTATTAGTGTTATTAGTTACTGTTATTAAGTACAGTGATGATCACTGTGTGTCTTTATTAGTTATTATATTATTAGTTACTGTTATTAAGTACAGTGATGATCACTGTGTGTCTTTATTAGTTATTATGTTATTAGTTACTGTTATTAAGTACAGTGGTGATCACTGTGTGTCTTTATTAGTTATTATATTATTAGTTACTGTTATTAAGTACAGTGATGATCACTGTGTGTCTTTATTAGTTATTAGTAGTTATTAGTTACTGTTATTAAGTACAGTGATGATCACTGTGTGTCTTTATTAGTTATTAGTGTTATTAGTTACTGTTATTAAGTACAGTGATGATCACTGTGTGTCTTTATTAGTTATTAGTATTATTAGTTACTGTTATTAAGTACAGTGATGATCACTGTGTGTCTTTATTAGTTATTATATTATTAGTTACTGTTATTAAGTACAGTGATGATCACTGTGTGTCTTTATTAGTTATTATATTATTAGTTACTGTTATTAAGTACAGTGGTGATCACTGTGTGTCTTTATTAGTTATTATGTTATTAGTTACTGTTATTAAGTACAGTGGTGATCACTGTGTGTCTTTATTAGTTATTATATTATTAGTTACTGTTATTAAGTACAGTGGTGATCACTGTGTGTCTTTATTAGTTATTATGTTATTAGTTACTGTTATTAAGTACAGTGATGATCACTGTGTGTCTTTATTAGTTATTATGTTATTAGTTACTGTTATTAAGTACAGTGGTGATCACTGTGTGTCTTTATTAGTTATTAGTATTATTAGTTACTGTTATTAAGTACAGTGGTGATCACTGTGTGTCTTTATTAGTTATTATATTATTAGTTACTGTTATTAAGTACAGTGGTGATCACTGTGTGTCTTTATTAGTTATTATATTATTAGTTACTGTTATTAAGTACAGTGGTGATCACTGTGTGTCTTTATTAGTTATTATGTTATTAGTTACTGTTATTAAGTACAGTGGTGATCACTGTGTGTCTTTATTAGTTATTAGTATTATTAGTTACTGTTATTAAGTACAGTGGTGATCACTGTGTGTCTTTATTAGTTATTATATTATTAGTTACTGTTATTAAGTACAGTGGTGATCACTGTGTGTCTTTATTAGTTATTATGTTATTAGTTACTGTTATTAAGTACAGTGGATGATCACTGTGTGTCTTTATTAGTTATTATGTTATTAGTTACTGTTATTAAGTACAGTGGTGATCACTGTGTGTCTTTATTAGTTATTATGTTATTAGTTACTGTTATTAAGTACAGTGATGATCACTGTGTGTCTTTATTAGTTATTAGTATTATTAGTTACTGTTATTAAGTACAGTGGTGATCACTGTGTGTCTTTATTAGTTATTATATTATTAGTTACTGTTATTAAGTACAGTGGTGATCACTGTGCGTCTTTATTAGTTATTAGTGTTATTAGTTACTGTTATTAAGTACAGTGGTGATCACTGTGTGTCTTTATTAGTTATTAGTATTATTAGTTACTGTTATTAAGTACAGTGATGATCACTGTGTGTCTTTATTAGTTATTAGTATTATTAGTTACTGTTATTAAGTACAGTGATGATCACTGTGTGTCTTTATTAGTTATTATATTATTAGTTACTGTTATTAAGTACAGTGGTGATCACTGTGTGTCTTTTAGTTATTAGTATTATTAGTTACTGTTATTAAGTACAGTGATGATCACTGTGTGTCTTTATTAGTTATTAGTGTTATTAGTTACTGTTATTAAGTACAGTGGTGATCACTGTGTGTCTTTATTAGTTATTAGTATTATTAGTTACTGTTATTAAGTACAGTGGTGATCACTGTGTGTCTTTATTAGTTATTAGTGTTATTAGTTACTGTTATTAAGTACAGTGGTGATCACTGTGTGTCTTTATTAGTTATTAGTGTTATTAGTTACTGTTATTAAGTACAGTGGTGATCACTGTGTGTCTTTATTAGTTATTAGTGTTATTAGTTACTGTTATTAAGTACAGTGGTGATCACTGTGTGTCTTTATTAGTTATTAGTATTATTAGTTACTGTTATTAAGTACAGTGATGATCACTGTGTGTCTTTATTAGTTATTAGTATTATTAGTTACTGTTATTAAGTACAGTGGTGATCACTGTGTGTCTTTATTAGTTATTAGTATTATTAGTTACTGTTATTAAGTACAGTGGTGATCACTGTGTGTCTTTATTAGTTATTAGTATTATTAGTTACTGTTATTAAGTACAGTGGTGATCACTGTGTGTCTTTATTAGTTATTAGTGTTATTAGTTGCTGTTATTAAGTACAGTGGTGATCACTGTGTGTCTTTATTAGTTATTAGTGTTATTAGTTACTGTTATTAAGTACAGTGGTGATCACTTTGTGTCTTTATTAGTTATTAGTATTATTAGTTACTGTTATTAAGTACAGTGGTGATCACTGTGTGTCTTTATTAGTTATTAGTGTTATTAGTTACTGTTATTAAGTACAGTGGTGATCACTGTGTGTCTTTAATAGTTATTAGTATTATTAGTTACTGTTATTAAGTACAGTGGTGATCACTGTGTGTCTTTATTAGTTATTAGTGTTATTAGTTGCTGTTATTAAGTACAGTGGTGATCACTGTGTGTCTTTATTAGTTATTAGTGTTATTAGTTACTGTTATTAAGTACAGTGGTGATCACTTTGTGTCTTTATTAGTTATTAGTATTATTAGTTACTGTTATTAAGTACAGTGGTGATCACTGTGTGTCTTTATTAGTTATTAGTGTTATTAGTTACTGTTATTAAGTACAGTGGTGATCACTGTGTGTCTTTATTAGTTATTATATTATTAGTTACTGTTATTAAGTACAGTGGTGATCACTGTGTGTCTTTATTAGTTATTAGTATTATTAGTTGCTGTTATTAAGTACAGTGGTGATCACTGTGTGTCTTTATTAGTTATTAGTATTATTAGTTGCTGTTATTAAGTACAGTGGTGATCACTGTGTGTCTTTATTAGTTATTAGTATTATTAGTTACTGTTATTAAGTACAGTGGTGATCACTGTGTGTCTTTATTAGTTATTATATTATTAGTTACTGTTATTAAGTACAGTGGTGATCACTGTGTGTCTTTATTAGTTATTAGTATTATTAGTTGCTGTTATTAAGTACAGTGATGATCACTGTGTGTCTTTATTAGTTATTAGTGTTATTAGTTCCTGTTATTAAGTACAGTGATCATGTGAACAGACACTAACTTATCTAAAGTCTCTCCAGCTGTTAAAGCGACTGGCAGCTGATCCAGATGTGATCAGCTGATCCTCCGTCATCAGAAACAGACATCGCTTCACGTGACGCTTCAGAGGAAAGGTCGTCTCATGTCTCTGAAAACATATTTCCTCGTTTCCTCTCTCCTCGCATGGTTTCCTCCATGCATCCCTGGTGGGAGGGACTAGGACGCAAGGAAAGGACGCGAGTGAGGGAAACGGGGATGCAGTGAAGAGACTTGCGATGTACCCGAAGAGTCTGTCCTCTGTGTCCATCCACTAATGCTGCATCATGTTCTGGTGTCCAATCACCTTTTACTTCCTGTTTTATTCTGAAATGTCTGTTGGCTCCTCCCCCACAACTCTTTAAGGGACCACGAGTGAAACACAGCTGAGACAATCAAATTCAAATCTCATTATAGGAAATAAAAGCAGATCTACTTTCCTGCCCCCCCCCCCCCCCATCATCATCATATTGAAGAAGCAATGGAATCTATGCTATGCAACGTTATGGAAACTGGGCGGTAGTTTGGAGGAGAGAGATGATCTCAGTGTTTCTTCTTCACTTGTCTACCTGTTCACACTTGTCTACCTGTTCACACCTGTCTACCTGTTCACACCTGTCTACCTGTTCACACCTGTCTACCTGTTCTCACCTGTCAACCTGTTCACACTTGTCTACCTGTTCACACCTGTCTACCTGTTCACACTTGTCTACCTGTTCTCACCTGTCTACCTGTTCACACTTGTCTACCTGTTCACACCTGTCTACCTGTTCACACCTGTCTACCTGTTCACACCTGTCAACCTGTTCACACTTGTCTACCTGTTCACACCTGTCTACCTGTTCACACTTGTCTACCTGTTCTCACCTGTCTACCTGTTCACACTTGTCTACCTGTTCTCACCTGTCTACCTGTTCACACTTGTCTACCTGTTCACACCTGTCTACCTGTTCACACCTGTCTACCTGTTCACACCTGTCAACCTGTTCACACTTGTCTACCTGTTCACACCTGTCTACCTGTTCACACTTGTCTACCTGTTCTCACCTGTCTACCTGTTCACACTTGTCTACCTGTTCACACCTGTCTACCTGTTCTCACCTGTCTACCTGTTCACACCTGTCTACCTGTTCACACTTGTCTACCTGTTCTCACCTGTCTACCTGTTCTACACTTGTCTACCTGTTCCCACTTGTCTACCTGTTCACACTTATCTACCTGTTCACACTTGTCTACCTGTTCACACCTGTAGACCTGTTCACACCTGTCTACCTGTTCACACCTGTCTACCTGTTCACACTTGTCTACCTGTTCTCACCTGTCTACCTGTTCCCACTTGTCTACCTGTTCCCACTTGTCTACCTGTTCACACCTGTAGACCTGTTCACACCTGTAGACCTGTTCACACCTGTCAGGTAAACATCAGGGGACGTCACTGTGTCTCAGTGACTCTTTACGTTATTGTAAAATAAAGAAGGAGAAGAAGATACACATATTGAACATATTTTTATTAAAATATATTACATCTTTGAATCAGTTTCACCTCATCGGCTGGTTCTTCAGAAGGAACCTCTGAGCGCTCTGCACCGTGTTCTGAAACCAGAGCACATATATTATATATATATATAAATAGACATCAGAAAGACTTAAACTCAAACAATAAAAAAACCTTAAACCTCATTACCTCCATGAGCATAGCCACTGTCATAGGCCCCACCCCTCCTGGAACAGGTGTGATGAATCCTGCTCTCTGATTGGCCGAGGCGTAGTGGACATCCCCGACGACCCGTTTACCGCTTGGCTTCGTCTCATCTGTTTGAGAGAACCACTTAGAGGTCAACACGTTCTCCAAACTCTGGAGTCACTTTAGAATGACGTCATTGGTGTCCTTTCAAAATACAATTCAGTCCACACAGGACAACCATAGTTTACTCTTTGAAATCAGATTTAGAAGTATGTCGTATGAAGTAGTACAAGATGCAGTACCAGTGAATACCTGCTATGTGGTTGATCCCACAGTCGATGACCACGCCTCCTTCCTTAAGCCACTCCCCTCTCACCATCTCTGCTTGTCCCACCCCCACCACCAGGATGTCGGCCCGGCTCACCTGCCAGCCACACGGGAAACGCATCATCTCACACACATGGAACTATGAAATCACAAACATCTCAAACACCCGTAGAGATGACTCCACTGGTCCTGGTTCTCCGTGTCCAGGTGAGTCACCTGTTCGGGGAGGTCTGGGGTCTTTGAGTGACAGGTGGTCACGGTGGCGTGGTTCCACAGCAGGAGGTCGTGCATCGGGGCGCCGACGATCTTACTGCGACCGACCACCACCGCGTGTTTCCCCCCCACAGACACACCTGTACGGGAAACAGGAAGTCACAGGTAAGAGGCTTTGCTCTGATTGGTCCACTGAGATGAGGCTTTGCTCTGATTGATCCACTGAGATGAGGCTTTGCTCTGATTGATCCACTTAGATGAGGCTTTGCTCTGATTGGGCCACTGAGATGTCAGTACGTGTTTCATGTTTCAGCTGAAAGGGTTAAACGGATTCACCTGTCTGTCTGATGAGCTCCATGCAGCCGTTGGGGGTGCAGGGGATGAAGCAGTGTTTCAGATCTCCTCGAGACAACTTCCCGGCATTAATGCAGCTCAGACTGAACACAGACAAATATACATATATACATTATACTAGGGGTGTAACGGTTCACAAAATTCACGGTTGGGTTGGGTACGATACAGTGGAGCCACGGTTCGGTACGTTTCGGTACAGTAGAAAACTATAAATGCCAGAGGAATGTACTTGATTTGAAAATATATTTATTCATTAAAACTAACATCATAAAGTTATTCTTTGACTTTGAACAATGATGGAACTATACCTGAGTGACCCATCTTCTGGGGTGTCTTCTTAGCAACACATAAGCATAAAAAACAAAAACTGCTCCTTAATGTTATGTAGTATTGTTACTTACATCTTGCAAAAGAGATTTTTTATCTCAATGGGACTACCTGGTTAAATAAAGGTTTTAAAAGGTTTTTTTCAAACGTATTCGGTTCGTCATGCGTACCGAACCGTGAGCCTCGTACCGAACGGTTCAATACGAATACGCGTACCGTTACACCCCTACATTATACATATACATATATACATATATATGTTTATGTATATATATATATGTATAAAACAAAGCCTCACCCGTCCACGTCTTTCTCTGGAGACACAGCGTTGGTGATGAGTTCAGTGTCGATGGAGTTCACAGAGTCCAGAGGAAGCTGGACGATCAGACCGTGGACGGACTGGTTCTCATTGATGGACCAGATGTTCTGCAAGACCTGCAGGACCACCGGGGACAGGAAGTTAACAGGTGAATGGTAATGGGTGGATGTAATGGCTAGATTTTAACAGGTGGAGGGTAACGGGTGGATGGTAACGTGTGAATGCTAACAGGTGGACGTTAACAGGTGGATGGTGGCTGTTAACAGGTGGACGTTAACAGGTGGATGGTAACAGGTGGCTGTTAACAGGTGGATGTTAACAGGTGGATGTTAACAGGTGGATGGTAACAGGTGGATGGTTACAGGTGGATGGTAACAGGTGGATGTTAACAGGTGGCTGTTAACAGGTGGATGTTAACAGGTGGATGTTAACAGGTGGATGGTAACAGGTGGATGTTAACGGGTGGATGTTAATGGGTGGATTGTAACGGGTGGATGCTAACAGGTGGACGTTAACAGGTGGACGGTAACAGATGGATGCTAACAGGTGGATGTTAACAGGTGGACGTTAACAGGTGGATGATGGATGTTAACATGTGGATGTTAACGGGTGGACATTAATGGGTGGATGTTAACAGGTGGATGGTAACGGGTGGATGCTAACAGGTGGATGTTAACATGTGGATGTTAACGGGTGGATGTTAACGGGTGGATGTTAATGGGTGGATTGTAACGGGTGGATGCTAACGGGTGGATGCTAACGGGTGGATGATAACAGGTGGACGATAACAGGTGGACGTTAACAGGTGGACGCTAACAGGTGGACGTTAACAGGTGGACGGTAACAGATGGATGCTAACAGGTGGATGTTAACAGGTGGATGATGGATGTTAACATGTGGATGTTAACGGGTGGACATTAACGGATGGATGTTAACAGGTGGATGTTAACAGGTGGATGTTAACGGGTGGATGTTAACGGGTGGATGCTAACGGGTGGATGTTAACGGGTGGACTTTAACGGGTGGACGTTAACGGGTGGACGTTAACGGGTGGACGTTAACGGGTGGACGTTAACGGGTGGACGGTAACGTGTGGACGCTAACAGGTGGACGCTAACAGGTGGACGTTAACAGGTGGACGTTAACAGGTGGACGCTAACAGGTGGACGTTAACGTGTGGATCTTAACGGGTGGACGTTAACGGGTGGACGTTAACTGGTGGACGCTAACAGGTGGATGTTAACAGGTGGACGTTAACAGGTGGATGTTAACAGGTGGATGGTAACAGGTGGATGGTAACAGGTGGATGTTAACAGGTGGACGTTAACAGGTGGATGGTAACAGGTGGATGCTAACAGGTGGATGTTAACAGGTGGATGGTAACAGGTGGATGTTAACAGGTGGATGTTAACAGGTGGACGTTAACAGGTGGATGGTGGATGTTAACAGGTGGATGTTAACAGGTGGACGTTAACAGGTGGACGTTAACAGGTGGATGTTAACAGGTGGATGTTAACAGGTGGATGGTAACAGGTGGATGTTAACAGGTGGATGGTAACGGGTGGATGTTAACGGTTGGCTGGTAACAGGTGGATGGTGGACGTTAACAGGTGGATGTTAACAGGTGGATGGTGGATGCTAACAGGTGGATGGTGGATGTTAACAGGTGGATGTTAACAGGTGGATGTTAACAGGTGGATGGTGGATGCTAACAGGTGGACGTTAACAGGTGGATGGTGGATGTTAACAGGTGGATGTTAACAGGTGGACGTTAACAGGTGGATGGTGGATGTTAACAGGTGGATGTTAACAGGTGGATGTTAACAGGTGGACGTTAACAGGTGGATGGTGGATGTTAGCAGGTGGACGTTAACAGGTGGATGGTGGATGCTAACAGGTGGATGGTAACAGGTGGATGCTAACAGGTGGACATTAACAGGTGGATGGTAACAGGTGGATGCTAACAGGTGGAGGTGTGTCTCTGACCTCTTCCTGTGTGGTTGTTTTCGGCAGTCTCAGGTGTTTCGCTTCGATTCCAATCTGCAGACGAGAAAAGAGTTTATTAAAGGTACGATTTTTATATTGATTAGTATGATTGTGATTTTGATCATGTTCATCATCATCATCATTATTATTAGCATTGTTCTTAGTAACAGTCTGTTTTCAAGGCCCACTGAAAAGTGTCTGTTGTTCATTAATCTCTGAAAGGAAAGGAGACTTAGTGTGGGACTATTTTGAGCAACGGATGAATCCACACTTGGCTCTGTAGTGAATGAGTGGAGGTAAACGGTAAATGATTGTTCCTCACCTCGGCTGCAGCTCTCAGCTTGGTGCTGATGTAAAGGTTGGAGTCGTCTCTGTCTCCCACCTGAAACACAGTCAACACCTTCATACATTGTACATGTACTCTACTTAAGTATATTACTTTACTGCTACTTTAAACTGGTCTCCACTACATCTCAGAGGTAAACATGCTCAAAGAAGTTAACACAACACTAACAGATCCCATCAGCAAAATCATCAACCTCTCAATCTCTCAGAGCGTTTCCCAGTGTTTGGAAGTCGGCTGCTGTTGTTCCAGTGTTCAAAGATGGAGATCCCCTTTCTACCTGTAACTACAGACCCATCAGTATCCTGCCAACAATATTAAAAGTTGCAGAGAAGTTGGTAGCTGAGTAAATGATCTGCCATTTGAATACCAGTTATTTTGCCCTTCACCCAATGCAATTCGGCTTCAGAGCCAATTATTCTACTGAGACAGCAGCTGTTTCTTCACAGAAAAAATCTAATTTCTACTGGACAAAGGGGGAGTTGTTGGAGTTGTGTTTCTTGATCTCAAGAAGGCATTTGACACCGTTAACCATTGCATTCTTTTGTCTAAGTTGCACGGCTACAATCTCTCCTCAGGTACACTGAAATGGATTCAATCATATTTGCTAAATAGATCACAGTATGTCCAAATACAGAACTATCAATCTACCGCCCTACACTTGTCCACAGGCGTCCCACAAGGATCTGTCCTGGGCCCACTGCTGTTCTCTCTATCAGTGGCGGCTGGTCAATAGAGGGCCATGGGGCATGGCCCCACCATGAGCCACACAAAAAAAAAGAAAAAAAAAAAAAAAATTATAATAATCATAAATTATACAAATTGTCAATATTTGTGTTTTTGAACTGTGGAATGTACCCAGTAATGTGTGTAAAATATGATATCTGCGCAAAATATATGCTTTTCCTGCTCGTCCTCTCCGCCTGTGTGCTCTCTGCTCGTGCTCTCTGCCTGTGTGCGCGACACTCTGAGAACGCGCAGCTAGGGGGGCCTGATCGTTTTGGCCCAAAAGAGACGGGTCTATGAAGCAGTTTAGCCAATTGCTGATTCAAGATATAAATGAGTGACATACAATTTAGCCAATCAGCGCCCTCAAATAGATTCAGCTTGGGGCTAGAACGATCAGGCCCCCCTCGCTGCGCGTTCTCGTCAGGAGAAGTCTCTACGCGCGAGCGCCAGCGCGAGCACTCCTCCAAGACCCGTTTGAGAGGAGAACTTCGGCGGAGATTCTGCAGCCAAAGAGCTGATATCAGATCAGCCTGACCTCACAATCAGATAGCAGACTACATGCGAAGCTTCACTAGCTGTACACCAGACAGGTTTGGCTAGCTGGATGACGTCATGCTAATCATTTATTTAGCTTTTTAAAACAACGGGGACGGATCCAGCACGGACAGTTACGGGAGTGAGGAGGTAAGGAAACATGAGAACACCAGGACACACATGGAGAACTCTGTCAAGCTACATATTCGGCAAAGTGAACATATTTTCTTCTACATAGCCTCAGTCTCATCTGCTTAACTTGGTCATGGAGGCATCAACATGTAATAGAGATGTTAAATTAACAGTGAAAACTCATCATAGCTTAATTTAACATCAGTATTCATAATTACACTTCATGTTTACTTCTCCTGATCTTTACCTCCTATAACAAGGTCCATAGGGGCATCTCAATAAATAAACATGTTATATTATATTATATAAGTGTTATTTACTGATTGTTTTCGTGTTGGAATACATGTTAAATATTTAACTGCCAAGTAATAATGAGTGTTTGATACTTACATTTTTTTTGCATTAAATCATACTGGGATGTTTGCTGAAATTGATAAGATGGCCCTACCTAGAACATTTTCCACCAGCCGCCACTGCTCTCTATATATCAATGATCTGCCATCAACATGCCCTGACACCAACATCCAAATGTATGCAGATGACACTGTGATTTACTTGCATGGTAGCAAATGAACTCACCAACTCCATGGTTCATGTAACTGCATGGTTAAAGCAAAGCTGTTTACAACTAAACGTATCCAAAACAGTGTGTATGTTTTTTACCAAAACAAACTCTGGTAGTGTAGAGCCGGATGTTTTTGTATCTGGGGAGAGGCTACGGGTTGTACCTGACTACAAGTATCTCTGAGTACTTTTTGATTCCAAATTGTCATTCAAGTCTCAGGTGAAAAAGGTCTGTAACCGGGTCAAATTTAATCTATCAAATTTCAGGTTCACACGAAACTACATGTCAACAGAGGCAGCTAAGACATACAGTACATGCTTGCTATGGTCGTTTCCCACATCACTTACTGTTTCACAACCTGGTCACAGGCTAGCACCACGACTCTCAAACCACTACAGTCATTGTATAAACGCACACTCAAAATCCTTGATAAAAAATCTGTTCGTTCTCATCATTGCCCTATACTCACAAAATATAACTTGTTTAGTTGGGAGAACATGATTAAATATGTGAATGTCTGTCTCATGTAGAAGACTATACATGGCTTCACCTCTCCTCCGCTCAAACTATTTGTGATCACAAGAACAACTGGTTATCGGCTCACAAGAGGAGCAGCAAGAGGGGATCACATTATCCAACTCAGGAAAAGTGCTTTCAGTCAGTCTGCATGTTCAGTACAAGCTGCACTACAATGGAACTCCATCCCAGTGACCATTAGAACTACAAGCATACAGGTCATTTAAAGCTCAATTAAAGAAATGGTTCGTTAGTACTCAGCTCTGTCAGCACTAGATTGTAACTCTTTCTCTGTCTGTGTTGAACTTCCCTCCATCTGTCTGTTGTCACCTTTCTGTCTTTCTTTAAAATGCCGGTCGACCGTCACCTACCTGCATGCATGTCTTTTATTGTTGTTTAGCTGTGTCTGAGTGATTTATGTATTTCACACACTCTGCATGCTTTTATGTTTTGTGCCTCTGACGTGGATGTTTTTTAGCGTCTAAACAACTACAGCATAATACTGTTTTTAGTCCATGTTTTAACATCGTTATTCTCACTTTTTTTCATTGTTTGTCCACGCATTGTTAAGTGTCAATATTGTTTAACCTTTTAACTTTAATCTTACATTGTTTTTAGGTTTATTGTGTAACATCTGCCTCTTGGGACTACAGATGCAAAATAGCCTTTTGGCTTTAACTCTGGCACATTTGCAGAAATGTTTTTATTAATGGGACATGTAGAGGACTAAGACATGTGGAGGACTGGGACATATGGAGGACTGGGACATGTGGAGGACTAAGACATGTGGAGGACTGGGACATATGGAGGACTGGGACATATAGAGGACTAAGACATGTGGAGGACTGGGACATATGGAGGACTGGGGCATATGGAGGACTAAGACATGTGGAGGACTGGGACATATGGAGGACTGGGACATATAGAGGACTAAGACATGTGGAGGACTGGGACATATGGAGGACTGGGACATGTGGAGGACTGGGACATGTAGAGGACTAAGACATGTGGAAGACTGGGACCAGCGAAGGACTGGGACATGTAGAGGACTAAGACATGTGGAGGACTGAGACATGTAGAGGACTAAGACATGTAGAGGACTAAGACATGTGGAAGACTGGGACATGTGGAGGACTGGGAGATGTAGAGGACTGGGACATGTGGAGGACTGGGACATGTGGAGGACTGGGACATGTGGAGGACTGGAACATGTGGAGGCCTGGGACATGTGGAGGACTGGGACATGTGGAGGACTGGAACATGTGGAGGACTGGGACCAGCAGGTCAATCATTAGCGGTCCCTGAGAGGAAGAGCAGCTGCACACACACAGCTGGTTGAGACCAGTTCCAGGGGGCAGGGTCCAGGTCCTCTAAGAGCAGGACTAGGAAGGCAAATCGCTGTCAAAATTCGAGAGCGCTCAGACGCTAGTTCTGATGGAGGTGGTTTTCAATCGGCCACTAAACACGACTCCACTACATCTCAGCATGTTCTACATTTGTCCGACAGGTTTTGTAAACCTTTCAGACTGTAGAGGCTGATGAAATACACATTATATTAATCGAGTTGTTAAATACAATAATTAAAAACGTGTTAAAGTCAAGTTGTCAAGTACCCGTGCAGTCAAATGTACATTATTTGCCCCTGACCTGTAATCTGAAGATCTCCCCCCAGCGTCTGTGTCAGAGTGATATCCGGTTTATCCCAAGACCACGATTGTAACCAATCAGATGTAGAGATACACTGGAGACTGGCTCCGCCCACTTACTGTCAAATAGAAAAACTAGCGAGCGACTTCAGCTGGCGCGAGCGTGAATCTGCTGGCGGAGTGACGTAAATGCGCTGCGGCTGCTTGATGTCGGTGCGCGTGGATCTCTTCAGTCAGGACCTTCAGAGGCCACAATGTAGTGACTCTATAACAATGTGTCCCTGAGGTGGTCTGGGCTGAACTGGTCTTCTTCTCTCCTTCAGTCTGAACTTTATTTACATTTGAAAGCATGTCTCACCTGTAAGACCACGAGACCAGGTCTGAACCCTGAGAACAGACCCGTCATGTCCTCCACCTGCTGCCTCAGACGCTCCCTCACCAACCTGAGGACACAGACCAGGATCAGGTCTAACAGGGAACAGGATCAGGTCTAACATGGACCAGGATCAGGTCTAACACAGACTAGGATCAGGTCTAACAGGGAGCAGGATCAGTTTTAACAGGGATCAGGTCTAACAGAGACCAGGATCAGGTCTAACATGGACCAGGATCAGGTCTAACACAGACCAGGATCAGGTCTAACACAGACCAGGATCAGTTTTAACAGGGACCAGGATCAGTTCTCACCTGGAGGTTTTGTTGCCGGAGACAACAGTTGCAACGGAGCGCCTGATCTGGTGGCAACCTGAGGACCGGAGACGGAGCGAGAGGACGGCCAATGAGAACATGACTGAGAGACAGAGAGAGACAGACAGAGAGACAGAGAGAGACAGACAGAGAGACAGAGAGAGACATCAGTAAATAAAGTGTCCATATATAAAACTAAATGAGACATTTAAACAGCTGCTCAAACCTTTAATCTGGACAGATGGGCATAATGTCTCACAGTGTGAGGACATAATGTCCCACAGTGAGAGCACAGATGGACATCATACCCCTCAGTGAGAGGACAGATGGACATCATGTCTCACAGTGAGAGGACAGATAGACATAATGTCCCACAATGAGAGGACAGATGGACATGATGCCTCACAGTGAGAGGACAGATGGACATCATGTCTCACAGTGAGAGGACAGATGGACATAATGTCCCACAATGAGAGGACAGATGAACATCATGTCTCACAGTGAGAGGACAGATGGACATAATGTCCCACAATGAGAGGACAGATGAACATCATGTCTCACAGTGAGAGGACAGATGGACATCATGTCTCACAGTGAGAGGACAGATGGACATCATGCCTCACAGTGAGAGGACAGATATACATGATTCCTCACAGTGAGAGGACAGATGGACATCATGTCTCACAATGAGAGGACAGATGGACATGATGCCTCACAGTGAGAGGACAGATGGACATCATGTCTCACAGTGAGAGGACAGATATACATGATTCCTCACAGTGAGAGGACAGATGGACATCATGTCCCACAGTGAGAGGACAGATGGACATAATGTCTCACAGTGAGAGGACAGATGGACATCATGTCTCACAGTGAGAGGACAGATAGACATCATGTCTCACAGTGAGAGGACAGATGGACATAATGTCTCACAGTGAGAGGACAGATGGACATCATGTCTCACAGTGAGAGGACAGATAGACATCATGTCTCACAGTGAGAGGACAGATGGACATAATGCCTCACAGCGAGAGGACAGATGGACATCATGTCTCACAGTGAGAGGACAGATGGACATCATGTCTCACAGTGAGAGGACAGATAGACATCATGTCTCACAGTGAGAGGACAGATGGACATAATGCCTCACAGTGAGAGGACAGATGGACATCATGTCTCACAGTGAGAGGACAGATAGACATCATGTCTCACCGTGAGAGGACAGATGGACATAATGTCTCACAGCGAGAGGACAGATGGACATCATGTCTCACAGCGAGAGGACAGATGGACATCATGTCTCACAGCGAGAGGACAGATGGACATCATGTCTCACAGTGAGAGGACAGATGGACATAATGTCTCACAGTGAGAGGACAGATGGACATGATGCCTCATAGTGAGAGGACAGATGGACATCATGTCTCACAGTGAGAGGACAGATGGACATCATGTCTCACAATGAGAGGACAGATAGACATAATGTCTCACAGTGAGAGGACAGATGGACATGATGCCTCACAGTGAGAGGACAGATGGACATCATGTCTCACAGTGAGAGGACAGATGGACATAATGTCCCACAATGAGAGGACAGATATACATGATTCCTCACAGTGAGAGGACAGATGGACATCATGTCTCACAATGAGAGGACAGATGGACATGATGCCTCACAGTGAGAGGACAGATGGACATCATGTCTCACAGTGAGAGGACAGATATACATGATTCCTCACAGTGAGAGGACAGATGGACATCATGTCCCACAGTGAGAGGACAGATGGACATAATGTCTCACAGTGAGAGGACAGATGGACATCATGTCTCACAGTGAGAGGACAGATAGACATCATGTCTCACAGTGAGAGGACAGATGGACATAATGTCTCACAGTGAGAGGACAGATGGACATCATGTCTCACAGTGAGAGGACAGATAGACATCATGTCTCACAGTGAGAGGACAGATGGACATAATGCCTCACAGCGAGAGGACAGATGGACATCATGTCTCACAGTGAGAGGACAGATGGACATCATGTCTCACAGTGAGAGGACAGATAGACATCATGTCTCACAGTGAGAGGACAGATGGACATAATGCCTCACAGTGAGAGGACAGATGGACATCATGTCTCACAGTGAGAGGACAGATAGACATCATGTCTCACCGTGAGAGGACAGATGGACATAATGTCTCACAGCGAGAGGACAGATGGACATCATGTCTCACAGCGAGAGGACAGATGGACATCATGTCTCACAGCGAGAGGACAGATGGACATCATGTCTCACAGTGAGAGGACAGATGGACATAATGTCTCACAGTGAGAGGACAGATGGACATGATGCCTCATAGTGAGAGGACAGATGGACATCATGTCTCACAGTGAGAGGACAGATGGACATCATGTCTCACAATGAGAGGACAGATAGACATAATGTCTCACAGTGAGAGGACAGATGGACATGATGCCTCACAGTGAGAGGACAGATGGACATCATGTCTCACAGTGAGAGGACAGATGGACATAATGTCCCACAATGAGAGGACAGATGGACATAATGTCTCACAGTGAGAGGACAGATGGACATAATGACTCACAGTGAGAGGACAGATGGACATCATGTCTCACAGTGAGAGGACAGATGGACATCATGCCTCACAGTGAGAGGACAGATATACATGATTCCTCACAGTGAGAGGACAGATGGACATCATGTCTCACAGTGAGAGGACAGATGGACATGATGCCTCACAGTGAGAGGACAGATGGACATCATGTCTCACAGTGAGAGGACAGATATACATGATTCCTCACAGTGAGAGGACAGATGGACATCATGTCCCACAGTGAGAGGACAGATGGACATAATGTCTCACAGTGAGAGGACAGATGGACATCATGTCTCACAGTGAGAGGACAGATAGACATCATGTCTCACAGTGAGAGACAGACAGTGAGAGACAGACGCTGCAGACAGACGTGAAGACGTGTTTAACAGAGTTTATTTATGACTTTATGAGACAGAGCGACTCACCTGAGAGACGAGGAGACGAAGTCTGACTGATGTTTGTTCATGAGTTCTGTGGGCGTGTCTGTGGACATCTGGCTACGGAGGCTCAGAGGGGACAAAATACTGACACATAATATACATATATATACATATACACATATATACATATACATATACACATATACATATATATACATATACACATATATATATATATACATATACACATATACATATACACATATATATATATACATATACATATACACATATACATATATATACATATACACATATATATATATATACATATACACATATACATATACACATATACATATATATACATATACACATATATATATATATACATATACACATATACATATACACATATATATATATACATATACATATACACATATACATATACACATATATACATATAGTTGTTACTGTTGGAAGTGACTGCTGCAGCTGTGAACAGCTGATTTAATGAAACATTCTCAGCAACAGTAGTCCTGTCTTCCAATGGCAGCCCTAACCCGGAACATGTCGTGCCGTTAAAGAAGCAACACATCTGGCCTTCTTTGGCCCAGTTGAGGATTTGGAGCATCAGCACTAGTGGGTTCCATTACAGGCTCACAATGGCCAGAAACAAAGAACTTTCTTCTGAGACTCGTCATCCATTCTTGTTCCGCGAAATGAAGGCTCTTCCATGCGAGAAATTGCCAAGAAAGTGAAGATGTGGTAGAACGCTGTACTACTCCCTTCACAGAGCAGCAGGAGGACATTAGAGGGTCGAGTATGAGGAACAGACGCCGCACAGCTCCTCAAGCCGCAGCTTCATTAAATAGTAGAAAAGGCGTCTCCGGGACAAAACTTTGCTCAGATGAACAACACGGTGAACTTCCTCTCAGGGACAGTCTGCCCTCTGCTGATCACACAGAATCACTTCTTCTTCGTGTCCCTTTGGTCCTCCACACAGCGGCGTCACGTGTCTGAACGCTCTTAAACGGCCTGATGTGATCATACAGGCACACAGATCGTATCATCTTTCTGCACATGTTGTTTTATTGTTATGGTTTTCCAGTAGAACAAATAAAAATCTAAAGTTTTAAGTTTTATTGAAAGAACAGAAGTTATATTTATAAATATTAATGAGAACCCGACGCACACCACGTACGCGCACAGATGTGGCACCTGGTACCGGTGACCTCTGACCCCGCCCACATCCTGCGGGTGTGTTAGAGGACCGTGATTCACCGCGAGGACGAAGTTTTATCAACTTTCTACCGACGATCAGGTAAGAGTCCGTTAAAGACCGGTAGAGTCCGTTAAAGACAGGTAGAGTCCGTTAAAGACCGGTAGAGTCCGTTACAGACCGGTAGAGTCCGTTAAAGACCGGTAGAGTCCGTTAAACGGGTCCACTACGAGAGTCCCTCCGGTGTTAAACCTCTTATTAAGTTAAAGTTGTTGTATTTGAGTTAAATCGTGTGTCGGTGATCCAGAGGAACGAGTCCGGGTTCATGTTAGTCTGCCGGTTCAGAGAGAAACCACCGCCTCAGGACTCACTTTAGACCGGAAGTATCGATCCACAATAACTCAAATCAAACATGTTTATTTATCTTTGATTTATAAATGACCAGATGATGAGTTCAGTCTGATGATGAGTACATTAATAACATGTACTCATGTTACACTGTTAGTGGTGAGTAGTACTCACGAAATACACACAAAATAACTAATAATTTACTTTCATACAAAGAAACACTGTTTTCTTTATGTTCTGCATGTTGAACTGCAGAAGAGTTTAACAAGTCGACAAAGACGCATTTATAACGTGAAGTAACTCACACACTCTCACTCACACACTCACACGCTCACACACACACGCTCACACACACACGCACACACACACTAACACACACTGTGGCAACCCGGGGGACGTGGAGGCAAGATTCAGCGATAAACCAGGAGACTCAGAGACAGTAGCCATGTAACCAAAACCGTGTCGCCTTACAGTGTTACAGTGTTCAACGTACCGTGTCGCGTTACAGTGTTCATCGTACCGTGTCGCGTTACAGTGTTCAACGTACCGTGTCGCGTTACAGTGTTCAACGTACCGTGTCGCGTTAGTGTTTAACGTACCGTGTCGCATTACAGTGTTCATCGTACCGTGTCGCGTTACAGTGTTTAACGTACCGTGTCGCGTTACAGTGTTCAACGTACCGTGTCGCGTTACAGTGTTCAACGTACCGTGTCGCGTTACAGTGTTCAACGTACCGTGTCGCGTTACAGTGTTTCACGTACCGTGTCGCGTTACAGTGTTCATCGTACCGTGTCGCGTTACAGTGTTCAACGTACCGTGTCGCGTTACAGTGTTCAACGTACCGTGTCGCGTTACAGTGTTCATCGTACCGTGTCGCGTTACAGTGTTCAACGTACCGTGTCGCGTTACAGTGTTCAACGTACCGTGTCGCGTTAGTGTTTAACGTACCGTGTCGCATTACAGTGTTCATCGTACCGTGTCGCGTTACAGTGTTTAACGTACCGTGTCGCGTTACAGTGTTCAACGTACCGTGTCGCGTTACAGTGTTCATCGTACCGTGTCGCGTTAGTGTTTAACGTACCATGTCGCGTTACAGTGTTCATCGTACCGTGTCGCGTTACAGTGTTTAACGTACCGTGTCGCGTTACAGTGTTCATCGTACCGTGTCGCGTTAGTGTTTAACGTACCGTGTTGCGTTACAGTGTTCAACGTACCGTGTCGCGTTACAGTGTTTAACATACCGTGTCGCGTTACAGTGTTCAACGTACCGTGTCGCGTTACAGTGTTCAACGTACCGTGTCGCATTACAGTGTTTAACGTACCGTGTCGCGTTACAGTGTTCAACGTACCGTGTCGCGTTACAGTGTTCAACGTACCATGTCGCGTTACAGTGTTCAACGTACCGTGTCGCGTTACAGTGTTCATCGTACCGTGTCGCGTTAGTGTTTAACGTACCGTGTCGCGTTAGTGTTTAACGTACCGTGTCGCGTTAGTGTTTAACGTACCGTGTCGCCTTACAGTGTTACAGTGTTTAACGTACCGTGTCGCGTTACAGTGTTTAACGTACCGTGTCGCGTTACAGTGTTTAACGTACCGTGTCGCGTTAGTGTTTAACGTACCGTGTCGCCTTACAGTGTTACATTGTTCATCGTACCGTGTCGCGTTACAGTGTTTAACGTACCGTGTCGTGTTACAGTGTTCATCGTACCGTGTCGCGTTACAGTGTTTAACGTACCGTGTCGCGTTACAGTGTTCAACGTACCGTGTCGCGTTACAGTGTTTAACGTACCGTGTCGCGTTACAGTGTTTAACGTACCGTGTCGCGTTACAGTGTTCAACGTACCGTGTTGCGTTACAGTGTTTAACGTACCGTGTTGCGTTACAGTGTTCAACGTACCGTGTCGCGTTACAGTGTTCAACGTACCGTGTCGCGTTACAGTGTTCAACGTACCGTGTTGCGTTACAGTGTTTAAAGTACCGTGTCGCGTTACAGTGTTCAACGTACCGTGTCGCGTTACAGTGTTTAACGTACCGTGTCGCGTTACAGTGTTTAACGTACCGTGTCGCGTTACAGTGTTCAACGTACCGTGTTGCGTTACAGTGTTTAACGTACCGTGTCGCGTTACAGTGTTCAACGTACCGTGTCGTGTTACAGTGTTCAACGTACCGTGTCGCGTTACAGTGTTTAAAGTACCGTGTCGCGTTACAGTGTTCAACGTACCGTGTCGCGTTACAGTGTTCAACGTACCGTGTTGCGTTACAGTGTTTAACGTACCATGAAGCGTTACAGTGTTTAAAGTACCGTGTTGCGTTACAGTGTTCAACGTACCGTGTTGCGTTACAGTGTTTAACGTACCGTGTTGCGTTACAGTGTTTAACGTACCGTGTCGCGTTACAGTGTTACAGTGTTTAACGTACCGTGTTGCGTTACAGTGTTCAACGTACCGTGTTGCGTTACAGTGTTTAACGTACCGTGTTGCGTTACAGTGTTTAACGTACCGTGTTGCGTTACAGTGTTTAACGTACCGTGTTGCGTTACAGTGTTCAACGTACCGTGTTGCGTTACAGTGTTTAACGTACTGTGTCGCGTTACAGTGTTACAGTGTTTAACGTACCGTGTTGCGTTACAGTGTTCAACGTACCGTGTTGCGTTACAGTGTTCAACGTACCGTGTCGCGTTACAGTGTTACAGTGTTCATCGTACCGTGTCGCGTTACAGTGTTACAGTGTTCATCGTACCGTGTCGCGTTACAGTGTTTAACGTACCGTGTCGCGTTACAGTGTTACAGTGTTTAACGTACCGTGTTGCGTTACAGTGTTCAACGTACCGTGTCGCGTTACAGTGTTCATCGTACCGTGTCGCGTTACAGTGTTTAACGTACCGTGTTGCGTTACAGTGTTCAACGTACCGTGTCGCGTTACAGTGTTTAACGTACCATGTCGCGTTACAGTGTTACAGTGTTCAACGTACCGTGTCGCGTTACAGTGTTACAGTGTTCATCGTACCGTGTCGCGTTACAGTGTTACAGTGTTCATCGTACCGTGTCGCGTTACAGTGTTTAACGTACCGTGTCGCGTTACAGTGTTACAGTGTTTAACCTACCGTGTCGCGTTACAGTGTTTAACGTACCGTGTTGCGTTACAGTGTTTAACGTACCGTGTCGCGTTACAGTGTTCAACGTACCGTGTTATGTCATCATCTTAGGGGACTCACACGGGGAACGCAGAAGGGTTTAAGATCAGCACTCTGCTCAAACTGACAGAAACTAGAGCCAACAAGTCCAGAATCACCCTGCTGCACCACATCCTGCAGGTATCACACTGGAAACACCCACTAGTCCTACTGGTCCTACTGCTCATACTGGTCCTACTGCTCATACTGGTGCTGATGTTATGTGAAAGTAGGAGGTCATCTTCCTCTGGTCACAGATGTGAGATTTCAGGCCGGCCCTTTGTTGACAGAAATAACCAATAAATAATCTTGATTGAGTTATTAATGAGGTGATGGCAGACGGACCAACAGGTTTATGTAGATGTTGATTTTTTTTTACTTTTAATGAAGTAGCTGCAGCTGTGATTGAAATGTCTCTGTGATAAAATGTTGTGATTACAGCTGACTCAGTAGTTTTAGTGTCAGTTCACACAGTTCAACTGAGTTTCCATCCGTTATCATCCTCTGAGATCAGCAGGTTTAGGATGTTACTCCAGAGTCTCCTCAGCACTGTTTCCCAGCTCTTCCTCATGAACTCTGAGGCGTCTCAGACCAGACCAGATATCTAATCCCTCCAGAGGTCTTCTGGGGCCTCTTACCTCTCAAGGCAGACGTACAGGAGGATCCTGATCAGATGTTGAACCACCTCAGCTGGTACCTTTAACAGGAAAGACCTGACTATCGCTGAGGGTCTGAACGTAGATGGACTGGTGAATCGAGAGCTTTGCCTTCCAGCTCGGCTCCCTCTCCACCACAATGTCTTCATCACTGCGGACCATGTTCATCTCATGCTCCATTTTAGCCTCGCTCTTGAACAATACCCAGAGGTACTTGAACTTCCTTTCTTGGGTAATGACTCACTTCCAACCTGGAAGGTGCAATCCACCATTTTCTGACTACTTCACACTGGGCTGTAAGTGGCCCCCAGTGCTGCTGAAGGTCACGATCTGAAGGAACCGATAGAAACACATCTTCTGCAAAGAGCAAAGTGGCAATTCTGAGGTCCCCAAACTGGGCACAGTCGTCCTACCAGTCGTACTTGAAATCCTGTCCATGAAGATGAGAACCCGAGAGGCCAACGGCACGCACTGGAAACGATTTTGACGTTGTTCCGAGTGTCTGGACACAGCTCTCACTTCCTTGTAGCAACGACCCTGGTTCCCCGTATTCCTGCAGGAGCCCCATCAGGACTCCCCGAGGGTCATGGGCCTTCTCCTAGTCCACCAAACACATGTAGACTGGATGGGCAAACTCCCATGACCCCTCCAACAGACCTGCCAGGGGGAAAGAGCTGGTCCACCGTTCCACATCCAGGACAGAATCCACATTGCATTGAAGGATCAGTGGAGTTTAATGTGGAAATAACTATATCCTCTATAACTCACCTGCTACTGTTGTCTGTCTGATCAACAGGAGGCAGAGCAGAACCATCTGGACCTGCTCAACTTGCCGGAAGATTTGGAGATCTGTGAAAAGGCTGCTGGGTAAACGGAATCAAACAGTCATCATGTTCAGGACATGTCGGCTTGATGTCGGATGTTGAGTGTGTTTGTTTTGCAGGTTGAATCTGGATTCCATTCAGTCTGAGAGCAACACTCTGATCAAACAGCTGAAGAACTGTGAGAGTAAAGTTTCCTATTCACCTGAGGACCTGAAGGAGCAGTACCTGTCCACCATACAGGTCTGTATTAGCTCATAGTTCATGTTCTCATGTTCATATGTTCATGTTTCTGTGTGTTTACCTGCTCTTTGCTGTCTTCTTCTTCTTCTTCTTCTTCTGTGGTGTATCTACAGGAGAGTCTGCAGGCAGGTGAGCAGCTGCAGCAGCTGTTGTCCTCGCTTGAGGACCGGAGGACACAACCACGGCAGGAGGCAAGACCTGGTCCAGGTATAACCCGGATACACAGGAACCTGTGAGGCGAGAAAGCACAGAGACTCTGGTGAAGAAGCAGGTCAATAATGTGCATTAATGGTATCGGTAGTATGAAATAGTAATGTGAGTAATAATAAAAGTGATATTAGCAGTTGGAGTCAGCAGGGCCATGGTAGGAGGAAGGACCAGGGTCCAGATGAAACCATGCTCCATGGAAACCTGTGAGGAGAGGAAGCACAAGGACTCCGGGGAAGAGACAAAATCAGTGCTGTGCATTAATGGTATCGGTAATAGGATTAATAATGTTAATAATGAAGATCGTAGTAGGTGTCAGCAGGGCCAAGACTGGTTGAAGAACCAGTGTCCAGATGAAACTGCGGTCATCCTGTGAGGCGAGAAAGCACAAATACTCCGGGGAAGAAGTAAAGTTAGTAATGAGCATTAATGGGACATCAATGCATACAGACGGAGGTGAAGAAGAGGAGGAGAGAGGTGCTCAGTGTAGGAAGTCCTTCTGTAGTTTTTGCCTATACCAGTTTGTCCATGGGCCGGTCCAAGGCAAGCCAGAACCAGCCCTAACTATAAGCACTATCAAAGAGGAAAGTCTGAAGCTGCTCTTAATGAGGTGAGTGTGTCTGCCCCCCGGACTGAAACGGGAAGCTGGTTCCACAGAAGAGGAGCTTGATAACTGAAGGCTTTGCTCCCATCATACTTTTTCTTCTGCATTCTGAATTAGTATTATAATTGTTGTTGTTATTGCTGGTTTCATTCCAGTCTGAGGTGTTGGTATTTGAACTTAACTAATCAATCAATCAGTTTATAACAAACTGCAGATCTTCACTTTCATTCTTCACCTTTATTAATATATTTTACTTCAGTTAAAATACTACATGTCTGAAGTAAAAGTACTCACTGTGTAACGTTCTGTGTATTACTATGTTATTAGAGGATTATTAATAACTTTAATGGAGATGATTGAACTTCATTAATAATAAATGATGATAGAATATTTTATGAACAGATGTTTTGTTGTTAAAGTGTAATACTACATAAATTACAGTTATCAGTACTTCAGTACTTCTGACTTTAGCATCTTGATTATTAATAATAGAATATGTATTTGTCAATATTAATAATAAAGATGTTATGATAAATAATCATCTGATCAATATTGATCCGTCAAACTACCAGCACTCAACCCGGAAACCAGCCTGCCTTCACAATAAGAGCGCAACACACAGTCAAAGGAAACAATGAGAATATGTGCAGTTATATTTCATGTTTTATTTGATCTACTTTAATCATCATTTCTGTCTCATAACATTCAACATGAATATGAATTAAACGTTTACATTGTCATTATTATAACAAAGATTCCAGATGTTCAGATGTAACTGATAAAGATATTATGCATCACATATATATATATATATATATATACACATATATAAATATATTATATATATATATATATATATATATGTGTATATATATATATACATATATATATATATGTTATATATATATATATATATAACATATATATATACATATATGTTATATATATATATATACATATATATACATATATATATGTATATATATATATGTATATATATAACATATATATATATATATAACATATATGTTATATGATATCACATGTCCAACCGGAAGTACAGACCTTCTCTCATCAATATCTGATTGTCAGACCTGATCAATAACACTTATAGAACATTGATCAGCTAGAACAGACTGCGTCAGCTTTTATTATCAGGTCTGTGATTCAGGTCTAGATTCACATCTAGGTTCAGGTCCGGATTCAGGCTCCTAGCAGCGCTTTGATTTTCATCCCGAGGCTTTTATTGTGAAGTCCTCCGGTGTGGTGTCGGTGCGCGTTGACGCAGCGGGTGGCCGCTGGTGCGTCAGGAGGAGACAGAGATGCCATAACAGCAGCAGCATCACCGACCGTTCAGTCTGATCCGCTTCCTGTCGGTCCGTGGACCCGGACCTGGATCCGCTCCGCCCCGGGACGCCTCTCATGCTTTGGCCGCATCGTAGCGCGTCAAGTCCGGGTTTTAATCGGAGGAGAGAAGCGACGCAGCGGCGGCAGCATCTGGAGCGGAGGTAAGATATGGAGGAGGAGGAGGAGGAGGAGGAGGGCAGGGCGTGGAGGAGGGGACCAGTCTGTCTGTCCGCTTATCTCTGTGTCTCACTCTCCGGTTGTCTGTCTGTCATCCTGTCTGTCTCTGTCCTCCGGTAACCGGCTCCTCCTGTCCGGCCTGCAGCCGAGGATGAAGCGCTGAGGCCCGGCGGGATTTTTATGAGAGCCGCTCCTGTGTGTGTGTGTGTGTGTGTGTGTGTGTGTGTGTGTGTTAGGTGTGTTGATGATGATGTCACAGACATGAACAGGTTAACTGCTCCAAGGACACGTCCTGTCAGGTCACATGAAACAGTATATAAATACATATGTGTACATCTCTCTTTATACATATATAAATATATAAATGTGTGTATATACATTCATATATTATATATATGTATGTATACTGTAACAGTCTATATATATTTATATATGTAGATCTCTCTTTATACATATAGAAGTATATAAATGTGTGTATACACGTTCATATATGTATAATATATAAAAGTACATATATGACAGTATATATATAAAGTTTGTACCTACGGGCTCTAACACGAGGTCGTTCTAACTCTGAGATTAACGAACAAACTTTTCTTCTCTGGTTTCTGAGGATGAAACGTGTCTCACGTCACTCACCTGTCTGCCTCCATTTCCCAGGATGCTCTGGGGTTTCCCAGCAGCCCTGTGAAGATGAGTGTGACATCATGGTTCCTGGTGAGCAGCTCGGGGACTCGACACCGGCTCCCCAAAGAGATGATCTTTGTGGGCCGAGAGGACTGTGAGCTGATGCTACAGGTGATCATGTTCTGCTCACCAGACCATCACTGCTGGTCTGGATCTAAAGGTGTGAACGTGGTCTGATGTGGTTTGTCACTGCTGGTCTGGATCTAAAGGTGTGAACGTGGTTTCATGTGGTTTGTCACTGCTGGTCTGGATCTAAAGGTGTGAACGTGGTCTGATGTGGTTTGTCTCTGCTGGTCTGGATCTAAAGGTGTGAACGTGGTCTGATGTGGTTTGTCACTGCTGGTCTGGATCTAAAGGTGTGAACGTGGTCTGATGTGGTTTGTCACTGCTGGTCTGGATCTAAAGGTGTGAACGTGGTCTGATGTGGTTTGTCTCTGCTGGTCTGGATCTAAAGGTGTGAACGTGGTTTCATGTGGTTTGTCACTGCTGGTCTGGATCTAAAGGTGTGAACGTGGTCTGATGTGGTTTGTCACTGCTGGTCTGGATCTAAAGGTGTGAACGTGGTCTGATGTGGTTTGTCTCTGCTGGTCTGGATCTAAAGGTGTGAACGTGGTTTCATGTGGTTTGTCACTGCTGGTCTGGATCTAAAGGTGTGAACGTGGTCTGATGTGGTTTGTCACTGCTGGTCTGGATCTAAAGGTGTGAACGTGGTTTCATGTGGTTTGTCTCTGCTGGTCTGGATCTAAAGGTGTGAACGTGGTCTGATGTGGTTTGTCTCTGCTGGTCTGGATCTAAAGGTGTGAACGTGGTCTGATGTGGTTTGTCTCTGCTGGTCTGGATCTAAAGGTGTGAACGTGGTCTGATGTGGTTTGTCACTGCTGGTCTGGATCTAAAGGTGTGAACGTGGTCTAATGTGGTTTGTCTCTGCTGGTCTGGATCTAAAGGTGTGAACGTGGTCTGATGTGGTTTGTCTCTGCTGGTCTGGATCTAAAGGTGTGAACGTGGTCTGATGTGGTTTGTCTCTGCTGGTCTGGATCTAAAGGTGTGAACGTGGTCTGATGTGGTTTGTCTCTGCTGGTCTGGATCTAAAGGTGTGAACGTGGTCTGATGTGGTTTGTCTCTGCTGGTCTGGATCTAAAGGTGTGAACGTGGTTTCATGTGGTTTGTCTCTGCTGGTCTGGATCTAAAGGTGTGAACGTGGTCTGATGTGGTTTGTCTCTGCTGGTCTGGATCTAAAGGTGTGAACGTGGTCTGATGTGGTTTGTCTCTGCTGGTCTGGATCTAAAGGTGTGAACGTGGTCTGATGTGGTTTGTCTCTGCTGGTCTGGATCTAAAGGTGTGAACGTGGTCTGATGTGGTTTGTCACTGCTGGTCTGGATCTAAAGGTGTGAACGTGGTCTGATGTGGTTTGTCACTGCTGGTCTGGATCTAAAGGTGTGAACGTGGTCTGATGTGGTTTGTCTCTGCTGGTCTGGATCTAAAGGTGTGAACGTGGTTTCATGTGGTTTGTCACTGCTGGTCTGGATCTAAAGGTGTGAACGTGGTCTGATGTGGTTTGTCACTGCTGGTCTGGATCTAAAGGTGTGAACGTGGTCTGATGTGGTTTGTCTCTGCTGGTCTGGATCTAAAGGTGTGAACGTGGTTTCATGTGGTTTGTCACTGCTGGTCTGGATCTAAAGGTGTGAACGTGGTCTGATGTGGTTTGTCACTGCTGGTCTGGATCTAAAGGTGTGAACGTGGTTTCATGTGGTTTGTCTCTGCTGGTCTGGATCTAAAGGTGTGAACGTGGTCTGATGTGGTTTGTCTCTGCTGGTCTGGATCTAAAGGTGTGAACGTGGTCTGATGTGGTTTGTCTCTGCTGGTCTGGATCTAAAGGTGTGAACGTGGTTTCATGTGGTTTGTCTCTGCTGGTCTGGATCTAAAGGTGTGAATGTGGTCTGATGTGGTTTGTCTCTGCTGGTCTGGATCTAAAGGTGTGAACGTGGTCTGATGTGGTTTGTCTCTGCTGGTCTGGATCTAAAGGTGTAAATGTGGTTTCATGTGGTTTGTCTCTGCTGGTCTGGATCTAAAGGTGTGAACGTGGTCTGATGTGGTTTGTCTCTGCTGGTCTGGATCTAAAGGTGTGAACGTGGTCTGATGTGGTTTGTCTCTGCTGGTCTGGATCTAAAGGTGTGAACGTGGTCTGATGTGGTTTGTCTCTGCTGGTCTGGATCTAAAGGTGTGAACGTGGTCTGATGTGGTTTGTCTCTGCTGGTCTGGATCTAAAGGTGTGAACGTGGTCTGATGTGGTTTGTCTCTGCTGGTCTGGATCTAAAGGTGTGAACGTGGTTTCATGTGGTTTGTCTCTGCTGGTCTGGATCTAAAGGTGTGAACGTGGTCTGATGTGGTTTGTCTCTGCTGGTCTGGATCTAAAGGTGTGAACGTGGTCTGATGTGGTTTGTCTCTGCTGGTCTGGATCTAAAGGTGTGAACGTGGTCTTATGTGGTTTGTCTCTGCTGGTCTGGATCTAAAGGTGTGAACGTGGTCTGATGTGGTTTGTCACTGCTGGTCTGGATCTAAAGGTGTGAACGTGGTCTGATGTGGTTTGTCACTGCTGGTCTGGATCTAAAGGTGTGAACGTGGTCTGATGTGGTTTGTCTCTGCTGGTCTGGATCTAAAGGTGTGAACGTGGTTTCATGTGGTTTGTCTCTGCTGGTCTGGATCTAAAGGTGTGAACATCGTCTGATGTGGTTTGTCTCTGCTGGTCTGGATCTAAAGGTGTGAACGTGGTCTGATGTGGTTTGTCTCTGCTGGTCTGGATCTAAAGGTGTGAACGTGGTCTGATGTGGTTTGTCTCTGCTGGTCTGGATCTAAAGGTGTGAACGTGGTCTGATGTGGTTTGTCTCTGCTGGTCTGGATCTAAAGGTGTGAACGTGGTCTGATGTGGTTTGTCTCTGCTGGTCTGGATCTAAAGGTGTGAACGTGGTCTGATGTGGTTTGTCTCTGCTGGTCTGGATCTAAAGGTGTGAACGTGGTTTCATGTGGTTTGTCTCTGCTGGTCTGGATCTAAAGGTGTGAATGTGGTCTTATGTGGTTTGTCTCTGCTGGTCTGGATCTAAAGGTGTGAATGTGGTCTGATGTGGTTTGTCTCTGCTGGTCTGGATCTAAAGGTGTGAATGTGGTCTGATGTGGTTTGTCTCTGCTGGTCTGGATCTAAAGGTGTGAACGTGGTCTGATGTGGTTTGTCTCTGCTGGTCTGGATCTAAAGGTGTGAACGTGGTTTCATGTGGTTTGTCTCTGCTGGTCTGGATCTAAAGGTGTGAACGTGGTTTCATGTGGTTTGTCTCTGCTGGTCTGGATCTAAAGGTGTGAACGTGGTCTGATGTGGTTTGTCTCTGCTGGTCTGGATCTAAAGGTGTGAACGTGGTCTGATGTGGTTTGTCTCTGCTGGTCTGGATCTAAAGGTGTGAATGTGGTCTGATGTGGTTTGTCTCTGCTGGTCTGGATCTAAAGGTGTGAATGTGGTCTGATGTGGTTTGTCTCTGCTGGTCTGGATCTAAAGGTGTGAATGTGGTCTGATGTGGTTTGTCTCTGCTGGTCTGGATCTAAAGGTGTGAACGTGGTCTGATGTGGTTTGTCTCTGCTGGTCTGGATCTAAAGGTGTGAACGTGGTTTCATGTGGTTTGTCTCTGCTGGTCTGGATCTAAAGGTGTGAACGTGGTTTCATGTGGTTTGTCTCTGCTGGTCTGGATCTAAAGGTGTGAACGTGGTCTGATGTGGTTTGTCTCTGCTGGTCTGGATCTAAAGGTGTGAACGTGGTCTGATGTGGTTTGTCTCTGCTGGTCTGGATCTAAAGGTGTGAATGTGGTCTGATGTGGTTTGTCTCTGCTGGTCTGGATCTAAAGGTGTGAATGTGGTCTGATGTGGTTTGTCTCTGCTGGTCTGGATCTAAAGGTGTGAATGTGGTCTGATGTGGTTTGTCTCTGCTGGTCTGGATCTAAAGGTGTGAACGTGGTCTGATGTGGTTTGTCTCTGCTGGTCTGGATCTAAAGGTGTGAACGTGGTCTGATGTGGTTTGTCTCTGCTGGTCTGGATCTAAAGGTGTGAACGTGGTCTGATGTGGTTTGTCTCTGCTGGTCTGGATCTAAAGGTGTGAACGTGGTCTGATGTGGTTTGTCTCTGCTGGTCTGGATCTAAAGGTGTGAACGTGGTTTCATGTGGTTTGTCACTGCTGGTCTGGATCTAAAGGTGTGAACGTGGTCTGATGTGGTTTGTCTCTGCTGGTCTGGATCTAAAGGTGTGAACGTGGTCTGATGTGGTTTGTCTCTGCTGGTCTGGATCTAAAGGTGTGAACGTGGTTTCATGTGGTTTGTCTCTGCTGGTCTGGATCTAAAGGTGTGAACGTGGTCTGATGTGGTTTGTCTCTGCTGGTCTGGATCTAAAGGTGTGAACGTGGTCTGATGTGGTTTGTCTCTGCTGGTCTGGATCTAAAGGTGTGAACGTGGTCTGATGTGGTTTGTCTCTGCTGGTCTGGATCTAAAGGTGTGAACGTGGTCTGATGTGGTTTGTCTCTGCTGGTCTGGATCTAAAGGTGTGAACGTGGTTTCATGTGGTTTGTCTCTGCTGGTCTGGATCTAAAGGTGTGAATGTGGTCTGATGTGGTTTGTCTCTGCTGGTCTGGATCTAAAGGTGTGAATGTGGTCTGATGTGGTTTGTCTCTGCTGGTCTGGATCTAAAGGTGTGAATGTGGTCTGATGTGGTTTGTCTCTGCTGGTCTGGATCTAAAGGTGTGAACGTGGTCTGATGTGGTTTGTCTCTGCTGGTCTGGATCTAAAGGTGTGAACGTGGTTTCATGTGGTTTGTCTCTGCTGGTCTGGATCTAAAGGTGTGAACGTGGTCTGATGTGGTTTGTCTCTGCTGGTCTGGATCTAAAGGTGTGAACGTGGTCTGATGTGGTTTGTCTCTGCTGGTCTGGATCTAAAGGTCTCTGTTGTCTCTTTTGTCTTCTGACAGTCTCGCAGTGTTG
Organism: Ophthalmolycus amberensis; assembly: GCA_024529925.1. NCBI lineage: Eukaryota > Metazoa > Chordata > Actinopteri > Perciformes > Zoarcidae > Ophthalmolycus > Ophthalmolycus amberensis. The sequence continues at coordinate 306,441 of JAFEUB010001380.1, read as the reverse complement.
ACAAACAACATGCCGTCATCAACTACAACCCGACGACCGATGAACACCTGGTGAAAGACCTGGGGAGCCTGAACGGGGTGAGACAGGAAGTACAAACAAACACAGGGAGTCACACTGTTACATCACAGTCAGCAACCAATCAGCAACCAGACAGTTCACCATAAAGTAGTCCCTGCTGGGGCCTTCTCTCTAGTGTCCACCAGGGGGCGACTCCTCTGGTTGTATAGAAGTCTATGAGAAAATGACTCTACTTCTCTCTTGATTTATTACCTCAGTAAACATTGTAAACATGAGTTTATGGTCTCAATCTCTCGTTTCAAGTCTTCTTCAATACAGCATGATGTTCATTTAGTACATGATGGTCCATTTAGATCAGGGGTGTCAAACTCTTCACTCTGGGGCCACATCAGCATCACGGTCCCTCAAAGGGCCGGTTGTGAATGTAAGACGGTGTAAATGTAACGACTCCTAACATATTTAGTTTAGTTTCCCGGGATATCTGTGACTTCCACAACACGTACTAAGCAGAAATAGGTTATTGTTTCCATGGTTAATGGCGGACAGTTGAACGGCTTTCAGGGCGATAAGCCACGCCCCCTCTCCGGGCGTCCAGTGTGAATGAACACAAATAGCCCCGGCAAGACCGGCGGCGCGAATGGCTCAACTCAACTTTTTGTTTTTTATACTCAAACATCTCCATGACTTATTGAGTGGCGTAATAATCGCGCGACACAACGAATCAATAATGAAATTCGTTGCCAACTCTTTTATTAATCGATTTTCATCGATTTCATCGATTCGTTGTTGCAGCGCTACAGACAATTGGAACAGCAGCTTACTTGATGACATCACCACCTCAGCTGGTCTCATGAGTTTAATCCGTTTTTGTCTGTAAAGTATTTTTACAATCAAACTAAATATGACAACCCTGCTGTTTTCGTTTTCATTTAAAATCAAAAATGACATATTATTATTTACATATATATACATACATACAATTATATATGTATATATATGTGACTATTATTGTGTACTTTGTTTTTAGTGTATTGTTTTTATATACGATGATTTTAATGTAAAGTGGCTTTGAGTGTGATGAAAAGCGCTATATAAATAAAATGTATTATTGTTATTATTATTATATATATACATATATAAATAAATATATGTATGTGGATCAGATCCCGCTAGCAACACCTCACATCTCCGAAATCGTCGGAGCAGATGTTTAAATCGGCTGAATCTTGACAAACCGACCACAGATTTGGTGCTTAAACAACTAACTTCTCGCCTCAAAACATCCTAAAATTACTTTCTGTGACTTAACAACAGTAGTATTTAGAAGTTTCAACTTCCAGTTGTGTGATTTCTCCTCCGCCATTGTTTCCTGTTGCTGGTGCAAAATGCATTCTGGGATATTTGGCTGTCCCAAGTACAGACAAGTCACCTCCGATGCATCCCCGGTAAAATGGGCGGAGCCACATCCGGGCATGAGGACCGTGTTTGGCTCGATGTGGACTTTGAATTGGAACAGTACTTGGGCTGAGACTGATGACGTTCCACAAGTCCACGAGTTTACAAGTACAGAGAAGTACGCATGTTGAGAAAGGCCCGATCACTTGTTGGAAATCCTCTTTACGGGCTGTTGCCTCTCCTGTCCACCTGTTGTGATAGTTTTAATGTCGGCACACAGACAACATGCTATCTCATCACTTCGACTTTCTATCTCATAATTTCGACCATGGGGATATTTTTATTTTCACATCTAACTTTTAATTTTTGTAAAAAAAAAAGTAAAAAAAACTTTTTTCTTTCTTTTTTTTTGCTGGCGGATTCGCGGGCCACATAAAATGACGTGGCGGGCCGGATCCGGCCCGTGGGCCGTATGTTTAACACCCCTGATTTAGAGTCAAACAGACCATAAAGCAGGGGATGCTTTAGGGCGGGGCTACACAGTGATTGACAGGTCTCTACGTCACTCCTCCTCAGTCCATATATGGTCACTTCCTGTTCACTGGTTGATAAAAACAAGATGGAGACATGATCAAAGACCTGGAGGCTTCAAAACGTCGTGGATTTGAGCTGTAAATATATTTTTAAAATAAATGTGACTGAATTTATTTTGTGTTGTTTGACGCAGACGTTTGTGAACGACCTGAGGATTCCTGATCAGACCTACATCACCCTGAAACTGTCCGACATCATCCGCTTCGGATACGATATCCTTCAGACACCATCAGTGTGTGTGTGTGTGTGTGTGCGTGTGTGTGTTTTATAACGTCAGTACGTTTCTTAACCTCTTCTTCACATTCTCACGTCTACGTTTTGGAGAAAAGTCAACACAAAGTCCCAGAGGAGGCTCTGAAGGTGTGTGTGTGTGTGTGTGTGTGTGCGTGTGTGTGTGTGTTAATAATTAGGGTTTGATTGTTGTTTCAGCATGAGAAGTACAGCAGTCAGCTGCAGATGAGTCTGAAGGCTTCAGAGAAGAAGAAGACGGAGCTAGAGGACCGAGCCAAATCAGAGAAAACACAGAGTACAAAAAGTACACAAGGTACATCAAAATACTGTGAAGAGTACTACAAACGAGCTAAGTTACAATAGCTTCGTCCATGTTGGACTCTACAGCTGTCCGTCCAATCGGAGGTCAGGACTAATTCTTAATAGTGTGTGTGTGTGTGTGTGTGTGTTTCAGAGGCTCCGGTGAGTCGGCCCACTCCTCTGTACGGTCAGCCATCTTGGTGGGGAGAAGAGGATTATGGAAATAAAGTTCAAACCAGCGATGAACCTCATGCAGGTAAAACAATACTTTATCATATTATATATATATATTAGTGCTGGGCAAGTTAACGCGTTATTATCGCGTTAACGCTTTCATTAATTAACGCCGACAATTATTTTATCGCGCGTTAACACAGGTTTTTCCTTATTATTATTAGTAAAGTGCGTTGCTCACTGGCAGCGGTGGAGGAAGTCTTCAGACTGCGTTGGTGCAGCGTGTGGGAGGAGTTTAGATAAACTAAAGCAACACAAGCTAACATGCTACAGAGAAGTTTAGATAAACTAAAGCAACACAAGCTAACATGCTACAGAGAAGTTTAGAGAAACTAAAGCAACACAAGCTAACATGCTACAGAGAAGTGGAGACAAACTGCAGGTTGGTGTTGTGGGAGATGTCGGTCTGAGGAACGTTCTCAAGCTGCGTTCACGTCTCGTTTGGTGTGAACGCAGCTTTAGGATCTCAACGAATGACGTCACGTATGAGCCTCAAGACGCACCGTCGCAAGAAGAACACACGAGTTGTGTTAAAGGAGAGGACGACTAAAGCCACGCGTTACAACGAGCAGCAGCTGCTGCTCTCACTGGAGACTACTGGACATCACTGGGTCACCTTCATCACCTCTGAGTTACAGCATCATAGTGATGAAGAGTAGAGCTGGGTCACCTTCATCACCTCTGAGTTACAGCATCATAGTGATGAAGAGTAGAGCTGGGTCACCATCATCACCTCTGAGTTACAGCATCATAGTGATGAAGAGTAGAGCTGGGTCACCTTCATCACCTCTGAGTTACAGCATCATAGTGATGAAGAGTAGAGCTGCATCATAGTGATGAAGAGTAGAGCTGCATCATAGTGATGAAGAGTAGAGCTGGGTCACCATCATCACCTCTGAGTTACAGCATCATAGTGATGAAGAGTAGAGCTGGGTCACCATCATCACCTCTGAGTTACAGCATCATAGTGATGAAGAGTAGAGCTGCATCATAGTGATGAAGAGTAGAGCTGCATCATAGTGATGAAGAGTAGAGCTGGGTCACCTTCATCACCTCTGAGTTACAGCATCATAGTGATGAAGAGTAGAGCTGGGTCACCTTCATCACCTCTGAGTTACAGCATCATAGTGATGAAGAGTAGAGCTGGGTCACCATCATCACCTCTGAGTTACAGCATCATAGTGATGAAGAGTAGAGCTGCATCATAGTGATGAAGAGTAGAGCTGCATCATAGTGATGAAGAGTAGAGCTGGGTCACCTTCATCACCTCTGAGTTACAGCATCATAGTGATGAAGAGTAGAGCAGCATCATAGTGATGAAGAGTAGAGCTGCATCATAGTGATGAAGAGTAGAGCTGCATCACCTTCATCACCTCTGAGTTACAGCATCATAGTGATGAAGAGTAGAGCTGGATCACCATCATCACCTCTGAGTTACAGCATCATAGTGATGAAGAGTAGAGCTGGGTCACCTTCATCACCTCTGAGTTACAGCATCATAGTGATGAAGAGTAGAGCTGGGTCACCTTCATCACCTCTGAGTTACAGCATCATAGTGATGAAGAGTAGAGCTGGGTCACCATCATCACCTCTGAGTTACAGCATCATAGTGATGAAGAGTAGAGCTGGGTCACCATCATCACCTCTGAGTTACAGCATCATAGTGATGAAGAGTAGAGCTGGGTCACCTTCATCACCTCTGAGTTACAGCATCATAGTGATGAAGAGTAGAGCTGGGTCACCATCATCACCTCTGAGTTACAGCATCATAGTGATGAAGAGTAGAGCTGCATCATAGTGATGAAGAGTAGAGCTGGGTCACCTTCATCACCTCTGAGTTACAGCATCATAGTGATGAAGAGTAGAGCTGCATCATAGTGATGAAGAGTAGAGCTGGGTCACCTTCATCACCTCTGAGTTACAGCATCATAGTGATGAAGAGTAGAGCTGCATCACATGCTCTGACTGTGATGAAGACTCAACACACACATGTAGATGAACGTGTGAAACATGTTGTTCCTGCTGCACAGCAGTGGAACGTTTCACACACTGAGCACAGATCGTGAAGAGATATGATCGTTTCCAGCGTTCTGTCACAGTATCTCTGCAGAACAGTGTGTTTGACAATGTCCTGGCCAACTGCAGAAGAGTTGTGGGCCATTTTAAACACAAGCCAGCGCTGCAGAATTAGAACAACAACAACCTGATGTGTTTAAAGTGTTTACACCAAATGTTATTGCCCCTTTGTTCATATAGCAGTACTTTCAAAATAAAAGTGCGCAATACACTACTTTTGAATTCACTATTGAATTTTGCGCATAAACAATGAGATTAATCGCGATTAAAAATTGTAATCGTTGCCCAGCACTAGTTTATATATTATATTAATATGTTTTCAGTTTTGCTGTAATATATCACCACATCAACAGACAGGTTTAAGTTGTTATTGTTATAAAATTAAGACATTTTTCATCAGTTTTAGTCAAACGTGTTTGTTTTTTCTGTCAGAAGTTCAGAGAGACGCTTCGTTGGTGGAACCGGACTTTTCCGGATGTTTGCTAGACTCCCAACCAAAGACCGCTTTCCCTCCGTACCAGCGTGAGCCGAGCTACTTCGAGATTCCCACCAAGGACTTCCAGCACCCCAAAACTTTGGGGGCGGAGCTTCACGAGATCCCCACCAAGGACACGGACACGCCCAAAGCACCGCCGCCCCCCCCCACCCCGACCCCGCCCGTGGTTCAGAGCCACGCCTCCTTCACCATCGAGTTCGACAACTGCATGCCCGGCAAGATCAAGATCAAAGACCACGTCACCAAGTTCTCCACCCGCCAGAGGAAGCAGCAGCAGGCACCACCCAACGGCAGCGCCATCACATCAGCCACGCCCACAGATGTGATGTCAGCGGAGAGCAAGGTGGCTGATTGGCTGGTTCACAGCGACGTCAGCATGATGAGAAGACGTCCGACGTGTGAAGATGTTTACAGCACCAAGAGTGACCTCGCCATCAACATCAAGACGCTCAGAGGTCAGAGTCGTCTTCAAGGAACAAGGCTGTTTTTAATGTAACATGTTGATTGATTGATTGTTGATTGTTTTCTTGTCAGGTCACCATCATGAGGACGGAACCCAGAGTGACTCAGAGGACCCGGTTCTCAAAGGAGGGAGGAGTAAATCTCACCACTCCACCCAGTCGGAGCAGTCGGAGGTGTCACAGCAGACGGTCCAATCAGGGCCGCTCCAGTACTCTCCAACCGGACCGGCCCCGGCCTCACCTGTGGCCCCTGAGAGGCCCCTGTCCCAGAGTCCTCCTCAGGACCGGTCCCCGACCACAGAAGAGTCCAAAGAGGGGCCCCCCGAGCACCTCACCCAGCAGGCCTTCATCATCGAGTTCTTCGACGACAACCCGCGCAAAAAACGCTCGCAGTCCTTCACGCACAACCCGGCTCATGCCGACTCGTACTCCACCCTGAAGGCCAAGCTGGAGCGGCGGAAAGGCGGCGAGAGGCCAGCGTCCGTGCACGGCCACCTCCCCCCCACCCAGCTGGTGACGGTTCCCCTGAAGGGCCAAGGACACGGTGGCCCCCAGAGGTCGAGCTCTCTGAAGAGGGAGAAAACTGAGGGGGAGGTGGCCTCCTCTGGTTCCTCTTCTCGATCCTCCTCGGGTGTCGGCATCAGACCCTTCGGCAGCGTCGGGAAGAAGTCCAAGCTCACCCAGGAGTTCACTGCTGAATTCCTGAAGGATTCTGTCCGACATGATTCCTCCCCAAAGAGGGACAAGATGTCCCCTCCCCCGATGTCTGCACCGCCGGTGATGGTGTCGCCTCCTCATGCAAGAATTCCTTCCCCCCAAGAATCTCCGGCTCCTTCCTCAGTCTCCTACCCCACTTCCCCCTTACAGCCTCCGGCGACGTCAAAGTCCTCGATCCCCACCAACGCTGCTGCTGTCCAGACCGCTTCTCTGGTCCACTCCTCTGGGCCTCCCATGTCCCCCATGCTGCCCCTGGGCGTCTGTGCAGGAGACCCCAAAGCTTCCCAGAGGATGATGAGGAACGAGGAGGACGACAGCCTGAGTGATGCCGGGACCTACACCATCGAGACGGAGTCGCAGGACAAAGAGGTGGAGGAAGCTCGCAACATGATCGATCAGGTGAACTGACGGTGACCTCAAAGTGTTGTTGAAGCAGCTTTCATGGTTCATACTGCTGATGTAAAAACTTTCCTTTCAGTTCTGAGTAGAGAGAATATTTACTTGTGTAAAAGTGAAACAACTCCCTGAACATTGACTCTTAAAAAGTTGCTTTACATTGAGACAGTGAACAAACAGGACTGTATGGCGGCACTACTGAAGCTGTTGTGTTGCTAACATCAGTAAAAGACACAAACAAACATCCCTTTAGAGTGTCTTTGTTGGGGGTGGCGGTAAAGACCTTATCTGTGTTATAATATCCAAAGAAGTGACCAAACTACGTCTATACTTCCCCTTCAACTCGTCAGTCCACAATCAAATTGCCGATATAAACATGGTCTGAACTGCAGAAAAGCTTCTATAAATTTAACTGAGAACCATTTTCATGTGAGGTGCCTGAATAAAAAGTGTATTTCTAAATCGCTTCAGGGATGCATGAAACCTCTTGTCCTTCTTGCTCCTTCCTGTTGCCGTGATCCTGCCCCCCGTCCTCATGCATGCCCTGTGCTCTGACAGGTGTTTGGTGTCCTCGACTCTCCAGAGTACAGTGGTGTGAACACAGGAGTGTATAGACCTGTAATAAATGATGGCAAGGATGAGCAAGCTAATCTGCCTAGCGATGGTAGCACTGTGGAACCGTTGCATGGCTTTATCCCAGCTGCTATCAGCGGCCCCCCAACAGGCCCCATACAGGTAAAAAAAACAGTAAAAACCGAATCAGAACCTGGAAAAAAACACCTGTGTAGCATGTTCTGATCCCAGTGCATGAAGTCTAGTGTTGTTATCTAGTGTTGTTATTCCCTCAGATTCTCCTGGTACATTATTTACTCTGTCAGGTCATGTAGGACTCTTTGGTCCCACGTCTCTATCGTCCGGTAAAGTTCATGTTGTTTTGTTTTCTAGGTTCCATCAGCAGGTCTGGAAGGACCCAAGTGGGTCTCCCGCTGGGCCAGTCTGGCAGACAGCTATGCTGAACCTGGTTCCACTCCGCCTCAAGGGGAATGTCTGGAAGGTGCGGTTTTATTTCTGTCTATGCAGTATATCAGAAGATGATGAGTTGGGTATCAAACCCAAATACTTTTCTACCTTCTATTAATCAGATAGCCATATCTAAAATTATTCTTTTTGACTAATTCTAATATTGACACTGGAAAAGTTGAACAATGCCAATAATGCTGAACTTTAAAAGCACAATCCCTAATTGCTGTAAAGCACCTTTTGACCCCACATGATCGGCTTTCTAACATGGACTCCTGTGATCTGTTTTTTGTATATATATATATATATATATATATAAAATTTTATTTGAGATAACTGAGATAACTTTTTTTTCTAGATTTGCGCTTCATGAGCCGGTCAATGGGAAATTACAACTACGATAACTCTGAGTCGGAGTCCAGCCACAGCTCCAGAACCAGAAGGCTGCTTCCCCAGGTGCCTCCAGAGAAGCTGGATAGTGTTACCCCAAGTATCCTGATTCGCCACGAGCCTTACCAAGTCCAGGAACCTCTGGACCGAGTCTCCAGCCCTCTCCGCCCACAGGACTCCACCCTGCTGCGCCTGTCCGTTCAGGATGATGTGGACCCAGACAGCCTGAGTGACGCCAGCCGCTCAGATGACGGGCTTGTTCTGGAGAAAACAAAGAATAACCAGGCCAGAACTGGATCTTTGTCTCCAGGGGCCGCTGGTCCTCTGTTCATGGGTCCAGAGAAAGTGTCTCCCCCCTCCAAATCCACCTGTTTCTACATTGGTTCTGAAGACAGTCCAGGCAAACCTGACCAGGCCCGGAGCCCGGTACAGTCTGAGAGGGCACGCGAACCCCCGGCAAAACCTCCCCCTACCACCGTCCTGATCCGACACCTGAGTGGACATGAACCCAGGAAGGCCGGTGTCAAACCCAACAGCTCTGCTCCAAACCTTCAAATACAGGACAAGGATTCTGTCCCCACTAAAGACAGCTGCATATCATCCATTGTCCGGCAGGAAAGCTTCACCAAAGACCGGCCCAGCGACACCGTCCAGATGAAGAAGCTTCCCCACATCTCCAGCCACCCGTCCATCAGAGATATGGAGCAGAGGAGGGAGACCATCCAGGACCCGCAGTCGTTCCTTCAGGAGTCCTCTCTGGACTCCAAGTTCCCCTCGTCTGGCTCCGGTCGTAGCTCAAAGAAAGGAGGCTCCTCTACCCACATGGATGACTCCCTCTCTGGTGAGTCAGATGTGGACACGGCGAGCACCGTGAGCCAGGTGAGTAGCAAGAATGTTCCGATCGGCTCCGCTTCCAAAAAGCGTACCGCCATCAGCAGCCTTCAAAAGGAGAAGTCTTCTTCCAGCCCGTCCATCCAACAGAAGGGACGACAACTCTCTGCCCGCGAACGTCTTTCTGAGAAACGCCGAAACCAGACGACGATGGATGCATCAAGCAAGGCAGAGGCAGCGAAGCGCTTCCAGATGCGCCGCAGTGCGGGGAACCGTGGATCTCTGGATCTGTCAGAAGGCAAGCAGGGTTCTTCTGGTCAACACTGGACCGAAACAACATCATCTGACCATGAAATTTCCCGTCCTTCCAGCCGGAGCAAGAAACTCATCGCCCCTCTTCAGAAAGAAGACAATGGACAGACGCCCAAAACGGCAACTCAGCAGATTTTGACGCGGTCCAACAGCCTGTCGGCACCGCGGCCGACCCGGGCCTCCATGCTCCGCCGAGCACGCCTGGGCGAGGCCTCGGATAACGAAGGTGCCGAGACCGACCGGGGCTCCCAGAATTCGGACCATATCACTGCACCGTCCAAAGCGTCCGCCGATGGGAAGAAGTTGTCCAGGCTGGACATCTTAGCGATGCCCAGGAAGAGAACCGGCTCCTTCACGGCTCCCAGTGATACCGAGACGTCCTCCACGGGGCGCTCCAGTTTCTCCAATCGAAACTCTGAGTCCGTCGTCGCCGCCCGGAAGACGTCTGTGGGCGACGCTCGCCAGGTCTCTAGCAGAGGGGGTGGAGCTCTGGGGAAGCAACCGCTGACCCGTACTCGGTCCAGCGGTGCCAAGTACCCCACCGCCGGTGAGTCCTGGCTGGATTTTAATGATGTAGACATACATCCTCTTTTCATCTGCTTCTCCTCTTCAGGATCTGATGGTCTTATTGTGGGTGTCTGTCCAATGTCATTTCAGATTAAACTTAGTCTTACAAAATACATGATATATTATGTAAATCAGGATCTAAAGAATAAGTTGTAGTCCAATCTGAAGAACATTTAATGTGTTTTTATGCAGTAAATTGTCAAACTACTTTCCTGCTACATCAGGGATTCATTTAACCGAGGCTTTGTTTCAGTATTCTGTTGGTGGAAGCCAGCATCAGTTTCTTACGTTCTGTCATGTTTGGAATAGAGATGCGACTCTGAATCCACGTATGAACCCATATCCTGGCGGTAATCATGAAAAAATGCCAAAGCAATATTAGGACGTTATAGATTCTTTGCACTAAAAATCTCATGAGAGTCGTGATCTACGATGGCGATGCCTCCATCCACAGTTCAGACATCCAGAGTTGCAAAACATTCAGGAACTACAATTCAACAGCTAAATTCATCAAAAATCCCAAAGTTCTTCCTTCTCCTTCCATCAGTGTGAAGCTCTCAGATTGGATGTTTTCTCAGTTTAAACTGGTGATTTAACAGAACTGAGAGTTTGAGCTTCTTCAGTAAAATGAACCTAAATCTCAATGTTTCCAGGTTCCTGTCGCAGACAGAAGGGCTCAGACTTCTCTTCATCCTCTGAGGAGGAATACGAGACGAGTGGAGGGAATCCCAGAACCAAACGCCCCTCCCATCCCTCCACTTCCTCCCAGACACCTTGCCACCGGACGGCCGCCACCCGATCCAAGTCTGTCTCTCCGGAGACGGAGGATGAGGACCAGAGCGAGGTGGACCCGTATCAGAACTGGTCCACGCACAGCGCTGAGATCGCCAAGTAAAATAGAAACAATGACTCTTACGTTGACTTAACAGAGTAACTCTGGTAAACTGGTCTTTCTCTCACAGTGCATCCAAACCTTTATGTTTTGTGTTTCCCCTGCAGGCTCAGTCAGGACCTGGCCAAAGATCTGGCCATCCTGGCGAAGGAAATCCATGATGTTGCCGGGGACGGAGACTCGCCGAGCTCCGGCATGGGAACCGCCACCTCACCCAGCTCGCTACCCAACACGCCGGCCTCTACCATCTCTGCTAGGGAGGAGGTGGGACATGCTGCACACCACTAAATGTCCACTACAACCACCACAACCACTAGAACCACTACACCACCACAACCCCACCACAACCTCTACAACCACAGTCAGTCAGTAACTGTGTGCTGCTGTTCGTGTGTTCCCAGTTTAAATAGGTAGACAAACATGTTGCCCTGTTTGTGTAGTTCGGTCCATCATCTCTATGATATTCCAAACATCAAAGTGTGCCGTGAGGAAACGTTTCTCTGCGGTTGAGTTCCAGGTTCCAGGGTGATTGTCTGGAGCTTCTTCATGCTTTGGATTCGCATGATTTAGATAGTATACATATAAAGTATACATCTATCTATCTATCTATGATTCATTTCTCTGTTGTGCTGCACAGAGACCATCTTATCCATACTTCTGTGGGGTTGGACCATCTCAGGTGTCTTACTCTGACTCATCACTGCTCCTGCAGTGTGATTGGTTCCCCTCCCATCACTGATCCTAACACTCCCCTCTCACCAGTGTTTGATTGTTCTGAAGCATTTTTTGTTTTAGTTCGGTATAAAAGATTATTAACCACAAAACTCAAAACAATCCAAGCTGGACTCATTCTGCAGGATCAGGGTGTGAAGTGGCAAACAGGTGTACCGTATGTATGACTACCCGTAAGTACCGTAAGTATGACAACCCGACCCAAACCTACAGGGATCTACCGACCTGACTCTACCCGACCGGACTCTACCCGACCGGACTGAACCCGACCGGACTCTACCCGACCGGTCTCTACCCGACCGGACTCTACCTGACCGGACTCTACCCACCTTTACCCAACCCCATTCTACCTGACCGGACTCTACCCACCTTTACCCAACCCCATTCTACCTGACCGGACTCTACCCACCTTTACCCAACCCCATTCTACCTGACCAGACTCAACCCGATTCTGCCCGACCAGAATCTACTCTAACCAACTCTACCCGACTCTTAATATTTTAATTTTAGCATCTGACTGATTTAGTGACTGTTGGTCTTCTTTGTAAAACTAGTGGTTCAGCGAAATACAAGATTTAAACAGTCTGCAGGTTTTTAAATGCTTCTACAAACAGTTATTATCTACCTGACTCTACTCTACTCTACTCTACTCTACTCTACCTGACTCTACTCTACTCCACCTTGCTCTCTAACAAATATTGTAGTTCATTACCATCTGTTAGTATAATAGTAGTAGTGGATGGGGCTCTACTCTACTATAGTGTGTATATATATATTAGTGCTGGGCAAGTTAACGCGTTAATTTAGCGTTAACGCATTCATTAATTAACGCCGACAATTATTTTATCGACGTTAACGCATTTTTTTATTTTTTATTTATTTTGATAGTCCATTGCTCACTGGCAGCAGTGGAGGAAGTCTTCAGCAGACTACGTTGATGCAGCGTGTGGGAGAAGTATAGTTCGATAAACTAAAGCAAGACAAGCTAACAAAAGCCACAGAGAAGTGGAGACAAACTGCAGCTGATTAGTATCGATTAGTATCGATTAGTATCGATTAGTATTGATTAGTATTGATTAGTATTCGCATCGCGTTTGGTGTGAACGCACCTTTAGGATCGCAACGAATGACGGCATGTATGAGCCTCAAGAATGAGCTAAGAAAGTTAGTGGAAAGATTAATGTGAGACAACATCCGGTTTCTTCAGACGAACATCCGGTTTTCAGAATAAGATATTTCAGAATAAGATAACAAAGTATGAATTATATTCACATGAGTATACACAAGTATAAAACATGCTACCTGCACCTAATACACCTAAATTGTGCGTAAAGTGTCTTTATTCTTTGATCGCTGGGTCACCATCATCACCTCGGAGTTACAGCATTATATTGATGAACAGTAGAGCTGCATTCACATGCTCTGACTGTCATGAAGACAGACATTTTTGCTGAAACGTGCTGAAACATGTTATTCCTGTTACACAGCAGTGGAACGTTTCACATACAGTCACACACTGAGCACAGATAGTGAAGAGATAGAACTGCTGCTTTGTAAAATGACTACTGCTGTTAAAAAGCACCTGATTTGTTTTAATAAGTGTTTGCAAACCAAATGTTATTGCCCTTTGTTCCTATAGCAGTACTTTTAAAATAAAAGTGCACAATACACTACTTTTGAATTCATTATTGAACTTTGCAATAACAATGCGATTAATCGTGATTAATCGCAAAAAATCCATGCGATTAATCGCGATTAAAATTTGTATTGCCCAGCACTAATATATATATATATTATTTATATATATATATATTATATATATATATATATATATTAGTAGTACTGGGTGGGGCTCTCCTCTCCAGCAATGAGAAAGGAGTAGTTATTCGTGTCATTTACATTTGGTCTCTCACTCTCACATCTTTATTGTCAGTCTGATTCCTGCTCAGATTGATTTTGTGCTTTCCATTGACTCCCATTGGCCTGCACCATTAATTAACTGGTTTGACTGGTTTTGGGACAGTTCATGGCACAAGATCTGGTGACCCAGTAGGACCCTCCTGCACTCCTAAACCTCCCTGTTATGGTTACACGCTGTATCCCAGCAGAACTAAAATTCACTGCACATGTCGCCCTCCACCATCAGCTGCATGTTGACTTGGTGCATGCGTTCACAGAGCACTCGCCGGATCAATAACCAATAATCAGTGGGTTGGATCTCTCTTTCCAGCTGGTCCAACGTATCCCAGAGGCCAGTTTAAACTACCAGAAGGTTCCTCCGGGTTCTGCTGTCGTCTCGGACCTGGACGCTAACATGAATGAGCCGGAGCCCGGTTCTAAGCAACGCCGTCCGTGGAACCGCGAAGAGGTCACTGTTTAATCCCCTGAGGTTCACACTGCAGCTCGGCTCTGTTCTAATGTGCACAAGATGCTTTTTAAATGTGTTGATTATTATTATTGATTAACAGAACTTTGCAAATACAAATCATACAAAAAAAGTCCACAGCTAAAATGTTTTCAGCTAGCTTCTCACCTGCTGGTATCTGGCTGGTTTTCACTACGTTAGTCTACTGCCCCTAGAGGCCGAACTGATCATTACAGCCACAATGTATTCTGAAGTCTTAGTGGAGCGACACATCTAGAGGTGAAAGGTCATTGATTTGTTAACATCTACAGGAGCAGGAATGGGATCAGTACACCTTTACTGATCCCATTCCTGCTCTTGGAGAAGGAGCTAGCTAGTTGCTAGCTGATGTCCAGACTCAGAGTTCGTCACCAAAAAGATAAAATAACAATAATAATAATAATTTCCTGAGCCTGCAGTGTGAACATTTCTTAAATCCATCAAACTAAAAGAGACTAATGCAGTTAGTTTTGGTGTGCTGGGAAATCAGGACGTAAACGTCTGTGGACATCGGTGTTTGATGTCACGTTTCTGACTCATCGGGTTCCTTTTTGTCTCTGAATGAACTCCGTCAGGTGATTCTGGACAACCTGATGCTGAATCCAGTGTCTCAGCTGTCTCAGGCCATCCGGGAGAACACGGAGCAGCTGGCCGAAAAAATGAAGTAAGGGAGCCCTTGATAATGCTAAACTTTCAGAATGAGGTCCAGTTTTTGTGGTGGTCCAGGTCTCTACATGAAGTGGTCTGCTGTGGTTCTGTTCTCAGGGTTCTGTTCCAGAACAAGGCCGATGTCTGGGAGGAGATCGAGGCCAAGATCAATGCTGAGAACGAAGTCCCCATCCTGAAAACCTCCAACAAGGTTCTTCTCTAAACGCTAGAACTCTACACTATTCAAATCTGATCTGAGCGCAGCTGGAACCTTTTCTGTTTCTTGTTGCAGGAAATCACTTCGATTCTGAAAGAGCTGAGACGAGTCCAGAGGCAGCTGGAAGGTGATTTATATCTAATGCTATTTAACCTGGTTTTATAGCTCACGTTATTTAACCTGGTTTTATAGCTCACGTTATTTAACCTGGTTTTATAGCTCACGTTATTTAACCTGGTTTTATAGCTCACGTTATTTAACCTGGTTTTATATCTCACGTTATTTAACCTGGTTTTATATCTCACGTTATTTAACCTGGTTTTATAGCTCACGCTATTTAACCTGGTTTTATATCTCACGTTATTTAACCTGGTTTTATAGCTCACGTTATTTAACCTGGTTTTATAGCTCACGTTATTTAACCTGGTTTTATATCTGACGCTATTTAACCTGGTTTTATATCTGACGTTATTTAACCTGGTTTTATATCTGACGTCATTTAACCTGGTTTTATAGCTCACGTTATTTAACCTGGTTTTATATCTCACGTTATTTAACCTGGTTTTATAGCTCACGCTATTTAACCTGGTTTTATAGCTCACGTAATTTAACCTGGTTTTATAGCTCACGTTATTTAACCTGGTTTTATAGCTCACGTTATTTAACCTGGTTTTATAGCTCACGTTATTTAACCTGGTTTTATATCTGACGCTATTTAACCTGGTTTTATATCTCACGTTATTTAACCTGGTTTTATATCTCACGTTATTTAACCTGGTTTTATAGCTCACGTTATTTAACCGGGTTTTATAGCTCACGTTATTTAACCTGGTTTTATAGCTCACGTTATTTAACCCGGTTTTATAGCTCACGTTATTTAACCTGGTTTTATAGCTCACGTTATTTAACCTGGTTTTATATCTGACGCTATTTAACCGGGTTTTATATCTGACGTTATTTAACCTGGTTTTATATCTGACGTTATTTAACCTGGTTTTATAGCTCACGTTATTTAACCTGGTTTTATATCTGACGCTATTTAACCTGGTTTTATATCTGACGTTATTTAACCTGGTTTTATATCTGACGTCATTTAACCTGGTTTTATAGCTCATGTTATTTAACCTGGTTTTATATCTCACGTTATTTAACCTGGTTTTATAGCTCACGTTATTTAACCTGGTTTTATAGCTCACGTTATCTAACCTGGTTTTATAGCTCACGTTATTTAACCTGGTTTTATATCTGACGCTATTTAACCTGGTTTCATATCTGCCGTTATTTAACCTGGTTTTATATCTGACGCTATTTAACCTGGTTTTATATCTGACGTTATTTAACCTGGTTTTATAGCTCACGTTATTTAACCTGGTTTTATAGCTCACGTTATTTAACCTGGTTTTATAGCTCACGTTATTTAACCTGGTTTTATAGCTCACGTTATTTAACCTGGTTTTATAGCTCACGTTATTTAACCTGGTTTTATAGCTCACGTTATTTAACCTGGTTTTATATCTGACGCTATTTAACCTGGTTTTATATCTGACGTTATTTAACCTGGTTTTATATCTCACGTTATTTAACCTGGTTTTATAGCTCACGTTATTTAACCTGGTTTTATAGCTCACGTTATTTAACCTGGTTTTATAGCTCACGTTATTTAACCTGGTTTTATAGCTCACGTTATTTAACCTGGTTTTATATCTGACGCTATTTAACCTGGTTTTATATCTGACGTTATTTAACCTGGTTTTATAGCTCACGTTATTTAACCTGGTTTTATAGCTCACGTTATTTAACCTGGTTTTATAGCTCACGTTATTTAACCTGGTTTTATAGCTCACGTTATTTAACCTGGTTTTATAGCTCACGTTATTTAACCTGGTTTTATAGCTCACGTTATTTAACCTGGTTTTATATCTGACGCTATTTAACCTGGTTTTATATCTGACGTTATTTAACCTGGTTTTATATCTCACGTTATTTAACCTGGTTTTATAGCTCACGTTATTTAACCTGGTTTTATAGCTCACGTTATTTAACCTGGTTTTATAGCTCACGTTATTTAACCTGGTTTTATAGCTCACGTTATTTAACCTGGTTTTATATCTGACGCTATTTAACCTGGTTTTATATCTCATGTTATTTAACCTGGTTTTATATCTCACGTTATTTAACCTGGTTTTATATCTCACGTTATTTAACCTGGTTTTATAGCTCACTTTATTTAACCTGGTTTTATAGCTCACGTTATTTAACCTGGTTTTATAGCTCACGTTATTTAACCTGGTTTTATATCTGACGCTATTTAACCTGGTTTTATATCTGATGTCATTTAACCTGGTTTTATATCTGACGTCATTTAACCTGGTTTTATATCTGACGTCATTTAACCTGGTTTTATAGCTCACGTTATTTAACCTGGTTTTATATCTCACGTTATTTAACCTGGTTTTATAGCTCACGTTATTTAACCTGGTTTTATAGCTCACGTTATTTAACCTGGTTTTATATCTCACGTTATTTAACCTGGTTTTATATCTCACGCTATTTAACCTGGTTTTATAGCTCACGTTATTTAACCTGGTTTTATAGCTCACGTTATTTAACCTGGTTTTATAGCTCACGTTATTTAACCTGGTTTTATAGCTCACGTTATTTAACCTGGTTTTATAGCTCACGTTATTTAACCTGGTTTTATATCTGACGCTATTTAACCTGGTTTTATATCTCACGCTATTTAACCTGGTTTTATATCTCACGCTATTTAACCTGGTTTCATATCTCACGTTATTTAACCTGGTTTTATATCTCACGTTATTTAACCTGGTTTTATATCTCACGTTATTTAACCTGGTTTTATATCTCACGCTATTTAACCTGGTTTTATATCTCACGTTATTTAACCTGGTTTTATATCTCAGGTTATTTAACCTGGTTTTATATCTAACGTTATTTAACCTGGTTTTATATCTAACGTTATTTAACCTGGTTTTATATCTCAGGTTATTTAACCTGGTTTTATATCTGACGTTATTTAACCTGGTTTTATATCTCAGGTTATTTAACCTGGTTTTATATCTGATGTTATTTAACCTGGTTTTATATCTCAGGTTATTTAACCTGGTTTTATATCTCACGTTATTTAACCTGGTTTTATAGCTCACGTTATTTAACCTGGTTTTATATCTGACGCTATTTAACCTGGTTTTATATCTGACGTTATTTAACCTGGTTTTATATCTGACGTTATTTAACCTGGTTTTATAGCTCACGTTATTTAACCTGGTTTTATAGCTCACGTTATTTAACCTGGTTTTATAGCTCACGTTATTTAACCTGGTTTTATAGCTCACGTTATTTAACCTGGTTTTATATCTCACGTTATTTAACCTGGTTTTATATCTCACGTTATTTAACCTGGTTTTATAGCTCACGCTATTTAACCTGGTTTTATATCTCACGTTATTTAACCTGGTTTTATAGCTCACGTTATTTAACCTGGTTTTATAGCTCACGTTATTTAACCTGGTTTTATATCTGACGCTATTTAACCTGGTTTTATATCTGACGTTATTTAACCTGGTTTTATATCTGACGTCATTTAACCTGGTTTTATAGCTCACGTTATTTAACCTGGTTTTATATCTCACGTTATTTAACCTGGTTTTATAGCTCACGCTATTTAACCTGGTTTTATAGCTCACGTAATTTAACCTGGTTTTATAGCTCACGTTATTTAACCTGGTTTTATAGCTCACGTTATTTAACCTGGTTTTATAGCTCACGTTATTTAACCTGGTTTTATATCTGACGCTATTTAACCTGGTTTTATATCTCACGTTATTTAACCTGGTTTTATATCTCACGTTATTTAACCTGGTTTTATAGCTCACGTTATTTAACCGGGTTTTATAGCTCACGTTATTTAACCTGGTTTTATAGCTCACGTTATTTAACCCGGTTTTATAGCTCACGTTATTTAACCTGGTTTTATAGCTCACGTTATTTAACCTGGTTTTATATCTGACGCTATTTAACCGGGTTTTATATCTGACGTTATTTAACCTGGTTTTATATCTGACGTTATTTAACCTGGTTTTATAGCTCACGTTATTTAACCTGGTTTTATATCTGACGCTATTTAACCTGGTTTTATATCTGACGTTATTTAACCTGGTTTTATATCTGACGTCATTTAACCTGGTTTTATAGCTCATGTTATTTAACCTGGTTTTATATCTCACGTTATTTAACCTGGTTTTATAGCTCACGTTATTTAACCTGGTTTTATAGCTCACGTTATCTAACCTGGTTTTATAGCTCACGTTATTTAACCTGGTTTTATATCTGACGCTATTTAACCTGGTTTCATATCTGCCGTTATTTAACCTGGTTTTATATCTGACGCTATTTAACCTGGTTTTATATCTGACGTTATTTAACCTGGTTTTATAGCTCACGTTATTTAACCTGGTTTTATAGCTCACGTTATTTAACCTGGTTTTATAGCTCACGTTATTTAACCTGGTTTTATAGCTCACGTTATTTAACCTGGTTTTATAGCTCACGTTATTTAACCTGGTTTTATAGCTCACGTTATTTAACCTGGTTTTATATCTGACGCTATTTAACCTGGTTTTATATCTGACGTTATTTAACCTGGTTTTATATCTCACGTTATTTAACCTGGTTTTATAGCTCACGTTATTTAACCTGGTTTTATAGCTCACGTTATTTAACCTGGTTTTATAGCTCACGTTATTTAACCTGGTTTTATAGCTCACGTTATTTAACCTGGTTTTATATCTGACGCTATTTAACCTGGTTTTATATCTGACGTTATTTAACCTGGTTTTATAGCTCACGTTATTTAACCTGGTTTTATAGCTCACGTTATTTAACCTGGTTTTATAGCTCACGTTATTTAACCTGGTTTTATAGCTCACGTTATTTAACCTGGTTTTATAGCTCACGTTATTTAACCTGGTTTTATAGCTCACGTTATTTAACCTGGTTTTATATCTGACGCTATTTAACCTGGTTTTATATCTGACGTTATTTAACCTGGTTTTATATCTCACGTTATTTAACCTGGTTTTATAGCTCACGTTATTTAACCTGGTTTTATAGCTCACGTTATTTAACCTGGTTTTATAGCTCACGTTATTTAACCTGGTTTTATAGCTCACGTTATTTAACCTGGTTTTATATCTGACGCTATTTAACCTGGTTTTATATCTCATGTTATTTAACCTGGTTTTATATCTCACGTTATTTAACCTGGTTTTATATCTCACGTTATTTAACCTGGTTTTATAGCTCACTTTATTTAACCTGGTTTTATAGCTCACGTTATTTAACCTGGTTTTATAGCTCACGTTATTTAACCTGGTTTTATATCTGACGCTATTTAACCTGGTTTTATATCTGATGTCATTTAACCTGGTTTTATATCTGACGTCATTTAACCTGGTTTTATATCTGACGTCATTTAACCTGGTTTTATAGCTCACGTTATTTAACCTGGTTTTATATCTCACGTTATTTAACCTGGTTTTATAGCTCACGTTATTTAACCTGGTTTTATAGCTCACGTTATTTAACCTGGTTTTATATCTCACGTTATTTAACCTGGTTTTATATCTCACGCTATTTAACCTGGTTTTATAGCTCACGTTATTTAACCTGGTTTTATAGCTCACGTTATTTAACCTGGTTTTATAGCTCACGTTATTTAACCTGGTTTTATAGCTCACGTTATTTAACCTGGTTTTATAGCTCACGTTATTTAACCTGGTTTTATATCTGACGCTATTTAACCTGGTTTTATATCTCACGCTATTTAACCTGGTTTTATATCTCACGCTATTTAACCTGGTTTCATATCTCACGTTATTTAACCTGGTTTTATATCTCACGTTATTTAACCTGGTTTTATATCTCACGTTATTTAACCTGGTTTTATATCTCACGCTATTTAACCTGGTTTTATATCTCACGTTATTTAACCTGGTTTTATATCTCAGGTTATTTAACCTGGTTTTATATCTAACGTTATTTAACCTGGTTTTATATCTAACGTTATTTAACCTGGTTTTATATCTCAGGTTATTTAACCTGGTTTTATATCTGACGTTATTTAACCTGGTTTTATATCTCAGGTTATTTAACCTGGTTTTATATCTGATGTTATTTAACCTGGTTTTATATCTCAGGTTATTTAACCTGGTTTTATATCTCACGTTATTTAACCTGGTTTTATAGCTCACGTTATTTAACCTGGTTTTATATCTGACGCTATTTAACCTGGTTTTATATCTGACGTTATTTAACCTGGTTTTATATCTGACGTTATTTAACCTGGTTTTATAGCTCACGTTATTTAACCTGGTTTTATAGCTCACGTTATTTAACCTGGTTTTATAGCTCACGTTATTTAACCTGGTTTTATAGCTCACGTTATTTAACCTGGTTTTATATCTCACGTTATTTAACCTGGTTTTATATCTCACGTTATTTAACCTGGTTTTATAGCTCACGTTATTTAACCTGGTTTCATAGCTCACGTTATTTAACCTGGTTTTATAGCTCACGTTATTTAACCTGGTTTTATAGCTCACGTTATTTAACCTGGTTTTATATCTGACGCTATTTAACCTGGTTTTATATCTGACGTTATTTAACCTGGTTTTATATCTGACGTCATTTAACCTGGTTTTATAGCTCACGTTATTTAACCTGGTTTTATATCTCACGTTATTTAACCTGGTTTTATAGCTCACGCTATTTAACCTGGTTTTATATCTCACGTTATTTAACCTGGTTTTATAGCTCACTTTATTTAACCTGGTTTTATAGCTCACGTTATTTAACCTGGTTTTATATCTGATGTCATTTAACCTGGTTTTATATCTGACGTCATTTAACCTGGTTTTATATCTGACGTCATTTAACCTGGTTTTATAGCTCACGTTATTTAACCTGGTTTTATATCTCACATTATTTAACCTGGTTTTATAGCTCACGTTATTTAACCTGGTTTTATAGCTCACGTTATTTAACCTGGTTTTATATCTCACGTTATTTAACCTGGTTTTATATCTCACGCTATTTAACCTGGTTTTATAGCTCACGTTATTTAACCTGGTTTTATAGCTCACGTTATTTAACCTGGTTTTATAGCTCACGTTATTTAACCTGGTTTTATAGCTCACGTTATTTAACCTGGTTTTATATCTGACGCTATTTAACCTGGTTTTATATCTCACGCTATTTAACCTGGTTTTATATCTCACGCTATTTAACCTGGTTTCATATCTTACGTTATTTAACCTGGTTTTATATCTCACGTTATTTAACCTGGTTTTATATCTCACGTTATTTAACCTGGTTTTATATCTCACGCTATTTAACCTGGTTTTATATCTCACGTTATTTAACCTGGTTTTATATCTCAGGTTATTTAACCTGGTTTTATATCTAACGTTATTTAACCTGGTTTTATATCTAACGTTATTTAACCTGGTTTTATATCTCAGGTTATTTAACCTGGTTTTATATCTGACGTTATTTAACCTGGTTTTATATCTCAGGTTATTTAACCTGGTTTTATATCTGATGTTATTTAACCTGGTTTTATATCTCAGGTTATTTAACCTGGTTTTATATCTCACGTTATTTAACCTGGTTTTATAGCTCACGTTATTTAACCTGGTTTTATATCTGACGCTATTTAACCTGGTTTTATATCTGACGTTATTTAACCTGGTTTTATATCTGACGTTATTTAACCTGGTTTTATAGCTCACGTTATTTAACCTGGTTTTATAGCTCACGTTATTTAACCTGGTTTTATAGCTCACGTTATTTAACCTGGTTTTATAGCTCACGTTATTTAACCTGGTTTTATATCTCACGTTATTTAACCTGGTTTTATATCTCACGTTATTTAACCTGGTTTTATAGCTCACGTTATTTAACCTGGTTTTATAGCTCACGTTATTTAACCTGGTTTTATAGCTCACGTTATTTAACCTGGTTTTATAGCTCACGTTATTTAACCTGGTTTTATATCTGACGCTATTTAACCTGGTTTTATATCTGACGTTATTTAACCTGGTTTTATATCTGACGTCATTTAACCTGGTTTTATAGCTCACGTTATTTAACCTGGTTTTATATCTCACGTTATTTAACCTGGTTTTATAGCTCACGCTATTTAACCTGGTTTTATAGCTCACGTAATTTAACCTGGTTTTATAGCTCACGTTATTTAACCTGGTTTTATAGCTCACGTTATTTAACCTGGTTTTATAGCTCACGTTATTTAACCTGGTTTTATATCTGACGCTATTTAACCTGGTTTTATATCTCACGTTATTTAACCTGGTTTTATATCTCACGTTATTTAACCTGGTTTTATAGCTCACGTTATTTAACCGGGTTTTATAGCTCACGTTATTTAACCTGGTTTTATAGCTCACGTTATTTAACCCGGTTTTATAGCTCACGTTATTTAACCTGGTTTTATAGCTCACGTTATTTAACCTGGTTTTATATCTGACGCTATTTAACCGGGTTTTATATCTGACGTTATTTAACCTGGTTTTATATCTGACGTTATTTAACCTGGTTTTATAGCTCACGTTATTTAACCTGGTTTTATAGCTCACGTTATTTAACCTGGTTTTATATCTGATGCTATTTAACCTGGTTTTATATCTCACGTTATTTAACCTGGTTTTATAGCTCACGTTATTTAACCTGGTTTTATAGCTCACGTTATTTAACCTGGTTTTATAGCTCACGTTACTTAACCTGGTTTTATATCTGACGCTATTTAACCTGGTTTTATATCTGACGTTATTTAACCTGGTTTTATATCTGACGTCATTTAACCTGGTTTTATAGCTCATGTTATTTAACCTGGTTTTATATCTCACGTTATTTAACCTGGTTTTATAGCTCACGTTATTTAACCTGGTTTTATAGCTCACGTTATCTAACCTGGTTTTATAGCTCACGTTATTTAACCTGGTTTTATATCTGACGCTATTTAACCTGGTTTCATATCTGCCGTTATTTAACCTGGTTTTATATCTGACGCTATTTAACCTGGTTTTATATCTGACGTTATTTAACCTGGTTTTATAGCTCACGTTATTTAACCTGGTTTTATAGCTCACGTTATTTAACCTGGTTTTATAGCTCACGTTATTTAACCTGGTTTTATAGCTCACGTTATTTAACCTGGTTTTATATCTGACGCTATTTAACCTGGTTTTATATCTGACGTTATTTAACCTGGTTTTATATCTGACGTCATTTAACCTGGTTTTATAGCTCACGTTATTTAACCTGGTTTTATATCTCACGTTATTTAACCTGGTTTTATAGCTCACGCTATTTAACCTGGTTTTATAGCTCACGTAATTTAACCTGGTTTTATAGCTCACGTTATTTAACCTGGTTTTATAGCTCACGTTATTTAACCTGGTTTTATAGCTCACGTTATTTAACCTGGTTTTATATCTGACGCTATTTAACCTGGTTTAATATCTCACGTTATTTAACCTGGTTTTATATCTCACGTTATTTAACCTGGTTTTATAGCTCACGTTATTTAACCGGGTTTTATAGCTCACGTTATTTAACCTGGTTTTATAGCTCACGTTATTTAACCCGGTTTTATAGCTCACGTTATTTAACCTGGTTTTATAGCTCACGTTATTTAACCTGGTTTTATATCTGACGCTATTTAACCGGGTTTTATATCTGACGTTATTTAACCTGGTTTTATATCTCACGTTATTTAACCTGGTTTTATATCTCACGTTATTTAACCTGGTTTTATAGCTCACGTTATTTAACCGGGTTTTATAGCTCACGTTATTTAACCTGGTTTTATAGCTCACGTTATTTAACCCGGTTTTATAGCTCACGTTATTTAACCTGGTTTTATAGCTCACGTTATTTAACCTGGTTTTATATCTGACGCTATTTAACCGGGTTTTATATCTGACGTTATTTAACCTGGTTTTATATCTGACGTTATTTAACCTGGTTTTATAGCTCACGTTATTTAACCTGGTTTTATAGCTCACGTTATTTAACCTGGTTTTATATCTGATGCTATTTAACCTGGTTTTATATCTCACGTTATTTAACCTGGTTTTATAGCTCACGTTATTTAACCTGGTTTTATAGCTCACGTTATTTAACCTGGTTTTATAGCTCACGTTACTTAACCTGGTTTTATATCTGACGCTATTTAACCTGGTTTTATATCTGACGTTATTTAACCTGGTTTTATATCTGACGTCATTTAACCTGGTTTTATAGCTCATGTTATTTAACCTGGTTTTATATCTCACGTTATTTAACCTGGTTTTATAGCTCACGTTATTTAACCTGGTTTTATAGCTCACGTTATCTAACCTGGTTTTATAGCTCACGTTATTTAACCTGGTTTTATATCTGACGCTATTTAACCTGGTTTCATATCTGCCGTTATTTAACCTGGTTTTATATCTGACGCTATTTAACCTGGTTTTATATCTGACGTTATTTAACCTGGTTTTATAGCTCACGTTATTTAACCTGGTTTTATAGCTCACGTTATTTAACCTGGTTTTATAGCTCACGTTATTTAACCTGGTTTTATAGCTCACGTTATTTAACCTGGTTTTATATCTGACGCTATTTAACCTGGTTTTATATCTGACGTTATTTAACCTGGTTTTATATCTGACGTCATTTAACCTGGTTTTATAGCTCACGTTATTTAACCTGGTTTTATATCTCACGTTATTTAACCTGGTTTTATAGCTCACGCTATTTAACCTGGTTTTATAGCTCACGTAATTTAACCTGGTTTTATAGCTCACGTTATTTAACCTGGTTTTATAGCTCACGTTATTTAACCTGGTTTTATAGCTCACGTTATTTAACCTGGTTTTATATCTGACGCTATTTAACCTGGTTTAATATCTCACGTTATTTAACCTGGTTTTATATCTCACGTTATTTAACCTGGTTTTATAGCTCACGTTATTTAACCGGGTTTTATAGCTCACGTTATTTAACCTGGTTTTATAGCTCACGTTATTTAACCCGGTTTTATAGCTCACGTTATTTAACCTGGTTTTATAGCTCACGTTATTTAACCTGGTTTTATATCTGACGCTATTTAACCGGGTTTTATATCTGACGTTATTTAACCTGGTTTTATATCTGACGTTATTTAACCTGGTTTTATAGCTCACGTTATTTAACCTGGTTTTATAGCTCACGTTATTTAACCTGGTTTTATATCTGATGCTATTTAACCTGGTTTTATATCTCACGTTATTTAACCTGGTTTTATAGCTCACGTTATTTAACCTGGTTTTATAGCTCACGTTATTTAACCTGGTTTTATAGCTCACGTTACTTAACCTGGTTTTATATCTGACGCTATTTAACCTGGTTTTATATCTGACGTTATTTAACCTGGTTTTATATCTGACGTCATTTAACCTGGTTTTATAGCTCATGTTATTTAACCTGGTTTTATATCTCACGTTATTTAACCTGGTTTTATAGCTCACGTTATTTAACCTGGTTTTATAGCTCACGTTATCTAACCTGGTTTTATAGCTCACGTTATTTAACCTGGTTTTATATCTGACGCTATTTAACCTGGTTTCATATCTGCCGTTATTTAACCTGGTTTTATATCTGACGCTATTTAACCTGGTTTTATATCTGACGTTATTTAACCTGGTTTTATAGCTCACGTTATTTAACCTGGTTTTATAGCTCACGTTATTTAACCTGGTTTTATAGCTCACGTTATTTAACCTGGTTTTATAGCTCACGTTATTTAACCTGGTTTTATATCTGACGCTATTTAACCTGGTTTCATATCTGCCGTTATTTAACCTGGTTTTATAGCTCACGTTATTTAACCTGGTTTTATAGCTCACGTTATTTAACCTGGTTTTATAGCTCACGTTATTTAACCTGGTTTTATAGCTCACGTTATTTAACCTGGTTTTATAGCTCACGTTATTTAACCTGGTTTTATAGCTCACGTTATTTAACCTGGTTTTATATCTGACGCTATTTAACCTGGTTTTATATCTGACGTTATTTAACCTGGTTTTATATCTCACGTTATTTAACCTGGTTTTATAGCTCACGTTATTTAACCTGGTTTTATAGCTCACGTTATTTAACCTGGTTTTATAGCTCACGTTATTTAACCTGGTTTTATAGCTCACGTTATTTAACCTGGTTTTATATCTGACGCTATTTAACCTGGTTTTATATCTCACGTTATTTAACCTGGTTTTATATCTCACGTTATTTAACCTGGTTTTATATCTCACGTTATTTAACCTGGTTTTATAGCTCACTTTATTTAACCTGGTTTTATAGCTCACGTTATTTAACCTGGTTTTATAGCTCACGTTATTTAACCTGGTTTTATATCTGACGCTATTTAACCTGGTTTTATATCTGACGTCATTTAACCTGGTTTTATATCTGACGTCATTTAACCTGGTTTTATATCTGACGTCATTTAACCTGGTTTTATAGCTCACGTTATTTAACCTGGTTTTATAGCTCACGTTATTTAACCTGGTTTTATAGCTCACGTTATTTAACCTGGTTTTATATCTCACGTTATTTAACCTGGTTTTATATCTCACGCTATTTAACCTGGTTTTATAGCTCACGTTATTTAACCTGGTTTTATAGCTCACGTTATTTAACCTGGTTTTATAGCTCACGTTATTTAACCTGGTTTTATAGCTCACGTTATTTAACCTGGTTTTATAGCTCACGTTATTTAACCTGGTTTTATATCTGACGCTATTTAACCTGGTTTTATATCTCACGCTATTTAACCTGGTTTTATATCTCACGCTATTTAACCTGGTTTTATATCTCACGCTATTTAACCTGGTTTTATATCTCACGTTATTTAACCTGGTTTTATATCTCACGCTATTTAACCTGGTTTCATATCTCACGTTATTTAACCTGGTTTTATATCTCACGTTATTTAACCTGGTTTTATATCTCACGCTATTTAACCTGGTTTTATATCTCACGTTATTTAACCTGGTTTTATATCTCAGGTTATTTAACCTGGTTTTATATCTAACGTTATTTAACCTGGTTTTATATCTCAGGTTATTTAACCTGGTTTTATATCTGACGTTATTTAACCTGGTTTTATATCTCAGGTTATTTAACCTGGTTTTATATCTGATGTTATTTAACCTGGTTTTATATCTGACGTTATTTAACCTGGTTTTATATCTCACGTTATTTAACCTGGTTTTATATCTCACGTTATTTAACCTGGTTTTAACTCACACATTAAATCTCTTTCCCGAAAACAGCAGAGAAAATTATAAATACTATTTTTTTCGGCACAATATGGGACATAAAACAAAGATTACAAACCCAAAGTATTACTACGCAGAGCCTCTTTGTGCTGAGCTCGGCTAACAAGTCTTTGTGCTAAGCTAGGCTAACCACTATTTGTGCTAAGCTAGGCTACCCCCCTCCTTGTTGTACCTCTTGATGTTGTTGTGACTCTGGTGGACTGAGGTGGACCTTGTTGGACCCGGTATTGAATGTGGTCTTCCTTCTGTTCTAGTGATAAACTCCATCGTGGAGCCCGGAGGTCTCCAGACCGTCGGGACGCCGTGTCTCGTTCAGACTCGACCGACCTCCAGAGACAAGAAACCCGCCGCCAAACCCCGCGGTGCCCCCCCGACCTCCAACGCCAACACAACAAGCACCAAAAGACCACCTCGTGGACCCGGCGGGGCCCACTACATGGCCTGAAACCCCCCCCCGTAGCACCTGTGGACCGTAGCCATGAATCCACATGGCCCCGCCTCTTTCCAGTGATCAGCTGACCTGGTGACCGGCTGTCCCATGTTCCACACTACATACCGATAGTACTCAGTACTACACTTGTGTCATAGTATAAGTTTTAGTACACAAGGACTCCATGTGCTCATTTTACCACCACACACAATATGTCTCCCTCTAGTGGTGAGGAGGCAGACTGCAGCCGACTGGATCTGAGTTTCGACTCAGCTTGTCCCTTCTGGGCTCCTGTAGGCTTCATGAAGAGGACCTGGTCTCTGTAGATATGAAGGACTCATACAAACAGAAGTTTAACAAGCAGACACACGAGAACTCTGTCTAAAATAATCAATGAACAAGATTATCAAGACCCTTCTAGCCAGGTGCTCCTGATCCTCCTGGGGGGTCCCATGGTGGTCCTGGACCCTGAGAACCCTTTAAGACTGAAGAGCTGCTCCGAGCCCCCTCATGAATGTTGAAGTAACCTTTCCCAGATAGAGAGACCAGGTCCTCCTTCTGGAGCCAGTCTCTAGGTGTCTATAGGGGGATAGGAACCCACATGGAACCACCACCCACGAGGGCCCGGATAGAGACCAGGTCTGCTGGACTTTGTCTGGAGGAGGATGTGAGTTAAAGTCTTCACCTCACTGCAATGCATTGTGGGACATTCGAGTTCTTCCTGTAGTCCAGAGCTGGGACACAGCTGAAGTCCTAAACCAGGACTCAGACCGCCTACAGGACTGGAGACGCTGGTTCTGTGTTGTGGATTCATGGAAACTGACCAAACTAAACGTTTATTGATCGGCTTTGTGCTTCAATCGTCTGTTTGCTGCGTTCGATCAGACGATCCATCGTGTTTTCTGTCTGTTTGTAGCAGAAGAAGAAGAAGTTCTGTTATATTTTACTGTGAATGTTCTGGTTCTGAATGTCTGCGGAGCTCAAACGGCCGATCGCCCTGCTGGTCCTTAAACGCATCGCCTTCCTCAATCACAACGAATGAAACAAAAAGATTCACAAACATTTTCACTTCATCAAACTGTAAGAATCAGAATAGTGATCATGTGATACAGAGACAAGTCACAATTATTCTGTGTTCAGTTTGTAAAACACGATGAAACAGACACAGCAGATCACCTGACGTCTTTATTCTGTTCTTTAAGAACTCAACTTCCAGAGCTTTCTACCGTCCTGTTATCAGCTGACTTCAGCTTATTTAGTTTCCAGGTTCAGAAAGATCATCCCATAATATTTAATCTGTCTCACGATGCAAACAGTGAAATCATTTCTACACTTTAAGGTTCTTCATCTGATGCAGTGTCCACCAATTGTGTGTGTGTGTGTGTTCACATGTTTCAGAGATCGGGTTCATCGCGTCCAGGACCTGGTTAGCCTAGCTTAGCACAAATAATGGAGGCGGAGGGAAACTGCTAGCCTCGCTCTCCTGAAGCATTTCTCTAAAGTGATCCGCTGGATGAACTTTTATTTTGTAAGATGCACGTTTCCTGTAGCTCGAGGCAGGTGAGGGTTTGAGGCCAGTTCACCAAATGTGCACTTTTTCATTTGACAAACACCTGGTGTTTTATTTTGACAGTCATGGTGTTTTATTTTGACAGCCATGGTGTTTTATTTTGACAGTCATGGTGTTTTATTTTGACAGTCATGGTCTTTTATTTTGACAGTCATGGTGTTTTATTTTGACAGTCATGGTGTTTTATTTTGACAGTCATGGTGTTTTATTTTGACAGTCATGGTGTTTTATTTTGACAGCCATGGTGTTTTATTTTGACAGTCATGGTGTTTTCCTGCTCTGCAGCCATTGAGAATGTATCAATTCATCGCCTGCCCACAAGACAAGCCTGATTGGCCGTTGTAGTGATGATGTCACTGCTGCCGCTCCAGGTGATTGGTCGGTTGTGATTTGTTGCATGTGACTGTTTCCTGTTATCAAAGCTTTTAATTAATGAGTTTCTGAAAACATTGTTTATTTAAGAGGTTCATGTGGACGCTCATGACATCATCATCACCATCACCATCATCTTCATCTTTCTTTGTATCATAGAATCATTTGTAATAAACTAACGTGAACCTGAACTCTAAGTTTAAATACAACAAACTGCAAATATCTGTTCTGTGTTTTGTGTGTTTCTTCCACGACAAAGTAGTATTAGTCGTGTAGAAATACTCTGTTGCAAGTAAAAGTCCTGCCTTCAAAATCCTTACCGAAGTAAAAGTACATCAAGTTATCAAGTTTTATGAGCAAATATACTTAAAGTATCGAAAGTAAAAGTACTTATAAAACAGAACGTCTCCTTCGGTTTTATTACTAACTAATTCATGTAAAAGTATTTCAATGTTCATCAATGTGGAGCCACGTTTACACACCTTGTGTACTACAAAGTACTGCATCATAAAAACACATGTGTTCTTAAGTAAAAGTACCCAGAAGTATCACATAAAATATTAAGTTTCAGCAGTAAAAAGTACAATATTTACCTCTGAGATGTAGTACAGTATAAAGTACTATTATGTACCTCTGAGATGTAGTACAGTATAAAGTACAACATGTACCTGACATGTAGTACAGTTTAAAGTACAATATGTACCTCTGAGATGTAGTACAGTATAAAGTACTATTATGTACCTCTGAGATGTAGTACAGTATAAAGTACAACATGTACCTGACATGTAGTACAGTTTAAAGTCCAATATGTACCTCTGAGATGTACAGTAAAAAGTACATGTACCTCAGATGTAGTACAGTAAAAAGTACAACATGTACCTCTGAGATGTAGTACAGTAGAAAGTACATGTACCTCTGAGATGTAGTACAGTAAAAAGTACAATATGTACCTCTGAGATGTACAGTAAAAAGTACATGTACCTCTGAGATGTAGTACAGTGTGAAGTACAATATATACCTCTGACATGTACTACAGTATAAAGTACAATATGTACCTCTGAGATGTAGTACAGTAAAAAGTGCAACATGTACCTCTGAGATGTAGTACAGTATAAAGTACAACATGTACCTCTGAGATGTAGTACAGTATAAAGTACAACATGTACCTCTGACATGTAGTACAGTATAAAGTACTACATGTACCTCTGAGATGTAGTACAGTATAATGTACAACATGTACCTCTGAGATGGAGTACAGTATAAAGTACAACATGTACCTCTGACATGTAGTACAGTATAAAGTACTACATGTACCTCTGAGATGTAGTACAGTATAAAGTACTACATGTACCTCTGAGATGGAGTACAGTATAAAGTACAACATGTACCTCTGACATGTAGTACAGTATAAAGTCCAATATGTACCTCTGAGATGTACAGTAAAAAGTACATGTACCTCAGATGTAGTACAGTAAAAAGTACAACATGTACCTCTGAGATGTAGTACAGTAGAAAGTACATGTACCTCTGAGATGTAGTACAGTAAAAAGTACAATATGTACCTCTGAGATGTACAGTAAAAAGTACATGTACCTCTGAGATGTAGTACAGTGTGAAGTACAATATATACCTCTGACATGTACTACAGTATAAAGTACAATATGTACCTCTGAGATGTAGTACAGTAAAAAGTGCAACATGTACCTCTGAGATGTAGTACAGTATAAAGTACAACATGTACCTCTGAGATGTAGTACAGTATAAAGTACAACATGTACCTCTGACATGTAGTACAGTATAAAGTACTACATGTACCTCTGAGATGTAGTACAGTATAATGTACAACATGTACCTCTGAGATGGAGTACAGTATAAAGTACAACATGTACCTCTGACATGTAGTACAGTATAAAGTACTACATGTACCTCTGAGATGTAGTACAGTATAAAGTACTACATGTACCTCTGAGATGGAGTACAGTATAAAGTACAACATGTACCTCTGACATGTAGTACAGTATAAAGTACTACATGTACCTCTGAGATGGAGTACAGTATAAAGTACAACATGTACCTCTGACATGTAGTACAGTATAAAGTACTACATGTACCTCTGACATGTAGTACAGTATAAAGTACTACATGTACCTCTGACATGTAGTACAGTATAAAGTACTACATGTACCTCTGTGTGTGAGTCGCCAAGGATCATGGCCGTCACGCATGCGCAAGCGTAACCTGTTAACGGCGTAACGTAGACATTTACACGAAAGTACAGGCATTTCGCCATGTATTTATTAATTACTTTTAAAAAATTTTTAAAATTTGAAATCCAAAAATTCTGCATTTCCCCCTGCGCCCCACCTGTAATACCACCGCCCCCACTAGTGGGGCGCGCCCCACAATTTGAGAACCACTGGTCTAGCCTTTGCGGTCCTCAAAGGACCCGGCCCAGGTAGACCACGAAGGCTGGGTCCTCCGAAGGATGCAGACCCTGAATTGAGACACAGCTACTGTGTGTATTTTTCAGTCTCACCTGTAGAGCCACTGCATCCTCTCCAGAAGACCCGCCTACTGTTGATTCACAGGTATTCATCTCCTGCGTCATCTCAGCAGATCCGAACGCAGAGACAACAGCAAACAGGAAGCTGAGAGACAAAATAAAATCACCAAAATAAAAGATGTGAAGACTAAAAAAGAGAGACAGACAGACAGACAGAGAGACAGAGAGACAGACGGAGAGATAGACAGACAGAGAGAGAGACAGACAGACAGACAGACAGACAGACAGACAGAGAGACAGACAGAGAGAGAGACGGAGAGATAGACAGACAGAGAGAGAGACAGACAGACCGAGACAGACAGACAGGTGGCTCCCCCTCGTCACGTGTCTAGCCCCGCCCCTCCGGACCGCTGCCTCAGAGGATCAAGTGTCGGTGAGATGGAAGGTAGGAAACAGCTGTTCTCTGTTGTTTTAGCGTATTTTATCTGAAGGATGAGAAGCAGACTGATCTGGCTCGATCCGTTGAACCCTCCTGTTATGTTGCGGGTCAAATTGACCCGTTTCAAAGTTTGAAAATCTAGAAAAAATATTTTTTTTGGATGAAACTTCTTCTGCTTGCCTTAAAACACTGAAAACTGCTGAATCATTACGTCATTTCGAGCCTGAACGGAGATGCTTCTTCTTCTGTGGTTTTAATTATTGATCTGTAACGTGACGCCGACGGAAAACTGATCCATGACGTCATTTGAACCTCGTTCCAAACCCGGTAAAAAAAAACGTTTTGTTGATGTTTTAATAACGTTGATGTTGATTTCTGAATATATGACGTCATGGCTCTCAGACACAGAAGTCGAGCTGAGAGATTAAGTTTCATGAGACTAAATAAATTGTTCTTTGTTTTTAACAACGTTCTCCACAGAATGATGATTGTGTTGTTCAATAGAAAATGTTGATAAAGTTGGTGTTGAATGTTCAGGAGGCAGCGAGGAGAACCGAGGAGGAGAGAGGAGGAGGCTCCCCAAACTAAAAAACCCTGCAAAGATCTGGAGGAACCGCAGACAGCAGAACCACACCGAAACCACAGGTCAGAACCAACAGAACCTCAGATAGAACACCATCAGGTCAGAACCAACAGAACCTCAGATAGAACAGCATCAGGTCAGAACCAACAGAACCTCAGACAGAACACCATCAGGTCAGAACCAACAGAACCTCAGATAGAACAGCATCAGGTCAGAACCAACAGAACCTCAGATAGAACACCATCAGGTCAGAACCAACAGAACCTCAGATAGAACAGCATCAGGTCAGAACCAACAGAACCTCAGATACATTCGTCAGGGTTCTAGAGGAGCGCAAGTCCTGGAGGGTCCTCAGGGTCCTGGAGGTGCACAGGTCCTGAAGGGTCCTGAGGGTCCTGGAGTACACTTACTGTGTACTAGCTTTGTGTTGTCAGAGTTTGAGGTTCTGCAGGAACTCGTTCATAATAACACAAGAATGCTTTGTTTGTTGCAGAGGGGGAGTTGTTCTGTGAGGAGGCTCTTGAGCAGCAAGAGGAGGAGCAGCTGGAGGAGGTCGGCAGGAGGCTGATCATCAGGGAGGAGCAGCTGTTCAGTCAGGACTCCCCCAGTGAGGAGGAGGAGGACCAGCTGCAGAAAGACTTCGAGGCTCTGAGACTGCAGATGTGGATGGCCGTCCACAACACCTTCACCTCCACCTCCTCCTCCGGGCATTTGAATGTCCTGAGGAGTGCTGTGGCCTCCATCCAGCAGCAGGAGACGCAGGACCGGCGCTGGATCGGGTGTCCGGAGGACCAGGTCCCGGTGTGGCGTCCTCAGAAGTGTCTCAGGACTCACAACACTTTGCTGCACAACATGGTGGAGTCCAGACTGATGAAGGCTGCTGAGGATGACTGCAGCGACACAGAAGGACTGTCTTCTCCTCTGAAGAGACAGGTGAGTCATCAACGAGCGGGTGTGTCACATGGAGAACTTATGTTGCTAATACACCTGTACAGGTGTGTCGTATGGAGAACTTATGTTACTAATACACCTGTACAGGTGTGTCGCATGGAGAACTTATGCTACTAATACACCTGTACAGGTGTGTCACATGGAGAACTTATGTTACTAATACACCTGTACAGGTGTGTCGTATGGAGAACTTATGCTACTAATACACCTGTACAGGTGTATCGTATGGAGAACTTATGCTACTAATACACCTGTACAGGTGTGTCGTATGGAGAACTTATGTTACTAATACACCTGTACAGGTGTGTCACATGGAGAACTTATGTTGCTAATACACCTGTACAGGTGTATCGTATGGAGAACTTATGTTACTAATACACCTGTACAGGTGTATCGTATGGAGAACTTATGTTACTAATACACCTGTACAGGTGTGTCGTATGGAGAACTTATGTTACTAATACACCTGTACAGGTGTGTCGTATGGAGAACTTATGTTACTAATACACCTGTACAGGTGTATCGTATGGAGAACTTATGTTACTAATACACCTGTACAGGTGTATCGTATGGAGAACTTATGTTACTAATACACCTGTACAGGTGTGTCACATGGAGAACTTATGTTACTAATACACCTGTACAGGTGTGTCGTATGGAGAACTTATGTTACTAATACACCTGTACAGGTGTATCGTATGGAGAACTTATGTTACTAATACACCTGTACAGGTGTGTCGTATGGAGAACTTATGTTACTAATACACCTGTACAGGTGTATCGTATGGAGAACTTGTTACTAATACACCTGTACAGGTGTGTCGTATGGAGAACTTATGTTACTAATACACCTGTACAGGTGTATCGTATGGAGAACTTGTTACTAATACACCTGTACAGGTGTGTCGTATGGAGAACTTGTTACTAATACACCTGTACAGGTGTGTCGTATGGAGAACTTATGTTACTAATACACCTGTACAGGTGTGTCGTATGGAGAACTTATGTTACTAATACACCTGTACAGGTGTGTCGTATGGAGAACTTATGTTACTAATACACCTGTACAGGTGTATCGTATGGAGAACTTATGTTACTAATACACCTGTACAGGTGTGTCACATGGAGAACTTATGTTACTAATACACCTGTACAGGTGTGTCACATGGAGAACTTATGTTGCTAATACACCTGTACAGGTGTATCGTATGGAGAACTTATGTTACTAATACACCTGTACAGGTGTGTCACATGGAGAACTTATGTTGCTAATACACCTGTACAGGTGTGTCGTATGGAGAACTTATGTTACTAATACACCTGTACAGGTGTGTCACATGGAGAACTTATGTTACTAATACACCTGTACAGGTGTGTCGTATGGAGAACTTATGTTACTAATACACCTGTACAGGTGTGTCGTATGGAGAACTTATGTTACTAATAAACCTGTACAGGTGTATCGTATGGAGAACTTGTTACTAATACACCTGTACAGGTGTGTCGTATGGAGAACTTATGTTACTAATACACCTGTACAGGTGTATCGTATGGAGAACTTGTTACTAATACACCTGTACAGGTGTGTCGTATGGAGAACTTATGTTACTCGTACACCTGTACAGGTGTGTCGTATGGAGAACTTATGTTACTAATACACCTGTACAGGTGTGTCGTATGGAGAACTTATGTTACTAATACACCTGTACAGGTGTATCGTATGGAGAACTTGTTACTAATACACCTGTACAGGTGTGTCGTATGGAGAACTTATGTTACTAATACACCTGTACAGGTGTGTCGTATGGAGAACTTATGTTACTAATACACCTGTACAGGTGTGTCGTATGGAGAACTTATGTTACTAATACACCTGTACAGGTGTGTCGTATGGAGAACTTGTTACTAATACACCTGTACAGGTGTGTCGTATGGAGAACTTGTTACTAATACACCTGTACAGGTGTGTCGTATGGAGAACTTATGTTACCCATACACCTGTACAGGTGTGTCGTATGGAGAACTTATGTTACTAATACACCTGTACAGGTGTATCGTATGGAGAACTTATGTTACTAATACACCTGTACAGGTGTGTCGTATGGAGAACTTATGTTACTAATACACCTGTACAGGTGTGTCACATGGAGAACTTATGTTGCTAATACACCTGTACAGGTGTGTCGTATGGAGAACTTATGTTACTAATACACCTGTACAGGTGTGTCACATGGAGAACTTATGTTACTAATACACCTGTACAGGTGTGTCGTATGGAGAACTTATGTTACTAATACACCTGTACAGGTGTGTCGTATGGAGAACTTATGTTACTGATACACCTGTACAGGTGTATCGTATGGAGAACTTGTTACTAATACACCTGTACAGGTGTGTCGTATGGAGAACTTATGTTACTAATACACCTGTACAGGTGTATCGTATGGAGAACTTGTTACTAATACACCTGTACAGGTGTGTCGTATGGAGAACTTATGTTACTAATACACCTGTACAGGTGTATCGTATGGAGAACTTGTTACTAATACACCTGTACAGGTGTGTCGTATGGAGAAGTTGTTACTAATACACCTGTACAGGTGTGTCGTATGGAGAACTTATGTTACTAATACACCTGTACAGGTGTATCGTATGGAGAACATATGTTACTAATACACCTGTACAGGTGTGTCACATGGAGAACTTATGTTACTAATACACCTGTACAGGTGTGTCACATGGAGAACTTATGTTGCTAATACACCTGTACAGGTGTATCGTATGGAGAACTTATGTTACTAATACACCTGTACAGGTGTGTCACATGGAGAACTTATGTTGCTAATACACCTGTACAGGTGTGTCACATGGAGAACTTATGTTACTAATACACCTGTACAGGTGTATCGTATGGAGAACTTGTTACTAATAAACCTGTACAGGTGTGTCGTATGGAGAACTTGTTACTAATACACCTGTACAGGTGTGTCGTATGGAGAACTTATGTTACTAATACACCTGTACAGGTGTGTCGTATGGAGAACTTGTTACTAATACACCTGTACAGGTGTGTCGTATGGAGAACTTGTTACTAATACACCTGTACAGGTGTGTCGTATGGAGAACTTATGTTACTAATACACCTGTACAGGTGTGTCACATGGAGAACTTATGTTGCTAATACACCTGTACAGGTGTGTCGTATGGAGAACTTATGTTACTAATACACCTGTACAGGTGTGTCGTATGGAGAACTTATGTTACTAATACACCTGTACAGGTGTATCGTATGGAGAACTTGTTACTAATAAACCTGTACAGGTGTGTCGTATGGAGAACTTGTTACTAATACACCTGTACAGGTGTGTCGTATGGAGAACTTATGTTACTAATACACCTGTACAGGTGTGTCGTATGGAGAACTTGTTACTAATACACCTGTACAGGTGTGTCGTATGGAGAACTTGTTACTAATACACCTGTACAGGTGTGTCGTATGGAGAACTTATGTTACTAATACACCTGTACAGGTGTATCGTATGGAGAACTTATGTTACTAATACACCTGTACAGGTGTGTCGTATGGAGAACTTATGTTACTAATACACCTGTACAGGTGTGTCACATGGAGAACTTATGTTGCTAATACACCTGTACAGGTGTGTCGTATGGAGAACTTGTTACTAATACACCTGTACAGGTGTGTCGTATGGAGAACTTATGTTACTAATACACCTGTACAGGTGTATCGTATGGAGAACTTGTTACTAATACACCTGTACAGGTGTGTCGTATGGAGAACTTATGTTACTAATACACCTGTACAGGTGTGTCGTATGGAGAACTTATGTTACTAATACACCTGTACAGGTGTGTCGTATGGAGAACTTGTTACTAATACACCTGTACAGGTGTGTCGTATGGAGAACTTATGTTACTAATACACCTGTACAGGTGTATCGTATGGAGAACTTGTTACTAATACACCTGTACAGGTGTGTCGTATGGAGAACTTATGTTGCTAATACACCTGTACAGGTGTGTCACATGGAGAACTTATGTTACTAATACACCTGTACAGGTGTGTCGTATGGGGAAGCGTGTGAAGGAGGACCTGCTGACGGTGGTGAGGACGGTGCAGGACTGTTACCCTCCACAGATGGACATCCTGAATTTGTATGCTGGACTCTTCCATCAGAACTTCTGTGCTCGGCTGACTGGACTTGCTGGTTCTGGTCTGGAACCAGACGACTGCAGCTACCTGCTGTTCTGGATCAACCACTATTATCCACAGTGAGTCCACCAAACGCATTTAACTCTGCATGGGAGGTTCTGAATCATCAGTCATGGTGTCTCTGGTGGTCTTCAGGGTCTCACATGAGTCTCTGGTGGTCCTCAGGGTCTCAGCTGAGTCTCCGGTGGTCTTTAGGGTCTCAGCTGAGTCTCTGGTGGTCTTCAGGGTCTCAGCTGGACGGATCAAAGAACTGAACTGATCTGGATCCAGTTTTTACCTGTAAAGTCTCAGGTGTGTTTGTTTCCTCCTGCAGGGAAATATTAACCCATGAAGAGCTGCAGGGAAAGATCAAGACGGCCTGTCTTGGTTCTCTGCTGCTGCAGGACCACCTGAACCACCTAGAGGACCAGTACCTGACCCACAAAGAGGTCAAGACCAGCAGGCTGATGGGTTCTGGTCCCAGTCAGAAGAGTCCTTTCATGTGGTTTTCTGTTACTTTACTTTTAACACCTGATGAAGTATCTGTGTCACAAACCGGGCTGAACGGCCATGACAAAAAAGGGGGACACATTCAATGAAGCAGTTTTATCAACTATTTATTAAGTTTAAAGTAAAATAAAAGACAAACATAAACTAACAGTGACATGTGAAGTCAGTCATTTCAGCAGTAAGTGAGTGGGTGCGTGTAAAGTGTATATGCAGTGTTGTGTAGTGTAGAAACAAACCGCAACCAAAACCAAAGGGGGTGTCTCAGGAAGGAGCCCGCCAACTGAGGATGCAGAGGGTTCTTAAAGGGTGCACTGGCACACAGGGCCAGTGTAGTTAATTGCCTCAGGTGTTTCCACTCTGCCTGACGACCCTCTGCCACACCTGCAAGGAAAGCAGCCACACAGGCAGACAGGGTCGTCACATCTGTTAGTGTTCACACTGAAAGGAGTTGAAGCGTCAGTTGAAGACTAAGGGTGTTTTCTTTCTTTCAGGACAAAGTGAAGTTGTGGCTGAACGCAGCTCTGAAGAAAGAAGAGGAATGCTGGCTGAGCGGCCAGGAACCTGAACTCATCGACCAGTTCTTCTTCAGTCCACTGGCTATAGATGTCATACAGGTGAGACACAGGTGAGACACTTCCAGGTAGCGATGTGTGTAGCAGGTGTACCTGGACATGTCTCTGTGTTTGTGTTTCCAGGTGATGAACGGCTCCCTGATGGACTTCAGCTGTGTGATCAGAGACCAGAGCAAAGCTCAGAGGATCACAGCTCACCTGGACAGCTTCCTCAGCAGGTAGAATATTAACGGGGCTCGTTGATCCAGGTGTGATGTGACATTAAATACTCTGATTGTGTTTCAGCTATAAGATGTGTGTGGAGGAGTTTGTGAAGGGAAACTACTCTAACATTGGCTCAGTGATCAAAGCTCACCTGGTCTGTGAGCAGCAGCTCAGGTACGACAACACACCTGTAGGGGGTCACTGCTAGATGGGGCAGGTGGTGGGGAAGTGGGCTCTGATTGGTTCTCTGTGACTGTCATCAGGGATTACATCACAAGTCAAACAGGATGTCTGTCGGAGCAGCAGAGACGTTGCTGTCTGGACTCTCTGTCGGCCCTGAAGGATTGTGGCTACAGGGTTCTCACCTGTCCCATTCACATCCAGCTGAAGGTACAAATACACTAAAAGTGAAGCTCTGTTACTAGGTCCAGGTCTGGCTGTACTGCAACAGGTCCAGGTCAGCAGGTCCAGGTGTGACTGCAGCAGATCCAGGTCTGGCTGTACTGCAGCAGGTCCAGGACTTGCTGTAGTCCTGTTCAGTAGGAGCCAACAGAAGCAGGTCATCTGCGTAGAGTAGAACCTGGTCTGTGAGTGGAGCCTTGAGACCAGCTGGTTCCTGTAGTTAATGTAGGTGTAGACTAGAGAGGGACAAACGTCCTGTGGTGGACAGGTTAGTCCATGAAGGGGTTCAGGGTGTAAATCTGATCTGAGGTGACTATGAGTTTGATGAAGAAGTTCATCAAACTCATAAGAACCTTCTCCAGATCACCTGTGGGATTTTATCTCCACTTTTATAGTTAATGAGACTCCAGAACTCTGTTTAGATTATTCCATTTTCCCAGAATCCTGTGAATCGATCACTCTCATATTCAGTGTGTGCAGGTGAGTCTCACAGTCAATGTGTGCAGGTGAGTCTCATAGTCAATGTGTACAGGTGAGTCTCCGTCAGCTGTGGACGTCCGTCTGGTTAGACGAGTCACTTCCTGTCGTCGACTCTCTGCTGGACGACTTGAACCAGCAGCTGATCCACCTGAAGGACCTGGAACCAGCATGCAGACAGGTGAGACAGTTTACCTGTCTGTCTGTCCACGTGTCTGTCTGTTTGACTGTCTATTTGTCTGACTGACCACCTGTCTGTCTGCAGGCCTTGCTGTGTGTCCTCCATCAGGACCTGGTGCTTCAGTATGTGAAGAGGATGATGAAGACCAGGACGAAGAGCAGAGAGCAGCAGGTGGGCGGAGCTCAGAGGATGACTGAAGATGCCCGAAAGATCACCGACTTCTTCAGCGAGGGGGTGAGACTCTACCTGAGATCCTGGTCTCTCCTGATCCTGGTCTCCTGGGAACCAGGATCCTCACAGTATGCGTCTGTGTCCTCAGGGCTGCACTGAGACTCGGTGGCTCGGTGAGATGTTCTGCAGCCTCGCTGAGGTTCTTCGTCTACAGGATCCTGGAAGTGTTCAGCTGGAGCTTGTCAGTCTGGCCAGAAGGTTCCCCGACCTCAGGTAGAGAACCAGAGACCTCAGGTACAGAGAGAACCAGAGACCTCAGGTACAGAGAGAACCAGATACTTCAGGTAGAGAACCAGATACTTCAGGTAGAGAACCAGAAACCTCAGGTAGAGAACCAGATACTTCAGGTAGAGAACCAGAAACCTCAGGTAGAGAACCAGATACTTCAGGTCGAGAACCAGAGACCTCAGGTACAGAGAAAACCAGCGACTTCAGGTAGAGAAGCAGATACTTCAGGTACAATGATGACATCAGCAACACCTCATTTAATGTCTCGAATTGAACTAAAAAGTTTTCAAATTCTGAGTCTCGGGTTGTTTGACAGATGAATTATTGTTTTGAATTCTATTTTTAGACAGGAAGTCAGGGGGACACATGACACAGGTGTACCTGCACACACCTGTGCTGCTGGTGGGTTCTCTGGGCTTTAAATAGGTCAGTTTATGTTGTCATATTCAAACACTGAAGCTGTGACCTGGATCAGCTGTGTGACAAACACCTGGTTGCCATAGGTGACGGGAGGTGCGGCAGGTTTGGGTTCAGGTGTCACAAGTGTGGAAAAGCACTAAGAGAAGTCGTGTTCACAAAACACCTGCAGCACCACACCTGTCCACCAGGTGTTTTATTGATCTCACCTGTCCACCGGGTGTTTTATTGATCTCACCTGTCCACCGGGTGTTTTATTCATCACACCTGTCCACCAGGTGTTTTATTGATCTCACCTGTCCACCGGGTGTTTTATTCATCACACCTGTCCCCCAGGTGTTGTATTGATCTCACCCGTCCACCGGGTGTTTTATTGATCTCACCTGTCCACCGGGTGTTTTATTCATCACACCTGTCCACCAGGTGTTGTATTGATCTCACCCGTCCACCGGGTGTTTTATTGATCTCACCCGTCCACCGGGTGTTTTATTGATCTCACCCGTCCACCGGGTGTTGTATTGATCTCACCCGTCCACCGGGTGTTTTATTGATCTCACCCGTCCACCGGGTGTTTTATTGATCTCACCTGTCCACCGGGTGTTTTATTGATCTCACCCGTCCACCGGGTGTTGTATTGATCTCACCCGTCCACCGGGTGTTGTATTGATCTCACCCGTCCACCGGGTGTTTTATTGATCTCACCCGTCCACCGGGTGTTTTATTGATCTCACCCGTCCACCGGGTGTTGTATTGATCTCACCCGTCCACCGGGTGTTGTATTGATCTCACCCGTCCACCGGGTGTTTTATTGATCTCACCCGTCCACCGGGTGTTGTATTGATCTCACCCGTCCACCGGGTGTTGTATTGATCTCACCCGTCCACCGGGTGTTGTATTGATCTCACCCGTCCACCGGGTGTTTTATTGATCTCACCCGTCCACCGGGTGTTGTATTGATCTCACCCGTCCACCGGGTGTTTTATTGATCTCACCCGTCCACCGGGTGTTTTATTGATCTCACCCGTCCACCGGGTGTTTTATTGATCTCACCCGTCCACCGGGTGTTTTATTGATCTCACCCGTCCACCGGGTGAGATCAATAAAACACCCGTCCACCGGGTGTTTTATTGATCTCACCCGTCCACCGGGTGTTTTATTGATCTCACCTGTCCACCGGGTGTTTTATTGATCTCACCCGTCCACCGGGTGTTTTATTGATCTCACCCGTCCACCGGGTGTTTTATTGATCTCACCCGTCCACCGGGTGTTTTGTTGATCTCACCCGTCCACCGGGTGTTTTATTGATCTCACCCGTCCACCGGGT